>RJVU01080352.1:1644907-1669907 GCA_003731715.1 Anabarilius grahami | reverse complement strand
ATGTCTGATCAGAGCAGTAAATCCAAACAGAGGAACGACAGTGCAATGCTCCTGCACGTGCACCTGTCAAACCAAAACCCCAACGCCGACACCACCTAGATCCACTTAAGTCACACACTCTCTCAAACACACTCACACGCAATCACATAGACTCTCAGATGCACCCAGGCTATGGTGAGGTAGAACAGGTGACGAGTCAAGAGGTCCAAAGTATTCCAATAGTCCACACGCTTGTTCCCAGTGACAGACGAACACGACAGGGATCCCTTCGCAAGCCCGTTTCTGTTGTAGATTTCTGAAAAATAGACAAAAAAATGTTCCCTCTGCGTTGATTTAGCTCTTCAAGACTACCAAGAGCTGTGTGGTGGACAAGGCAGTGTCTGCAGCACGGACCTCACTACTGGTGCAGAGACAGACAGACAGACAAACTCGGGGGTAAATTGAGATGGGGGCGGGGGCCTGGGGCAATTGAGTGACAGGGCCAAGTGCAGGCAGCCATACCACCAACCACCGGCCGTGCACTTTAGGCTGGAGGTGTGAGAGAGAGAGGCCTTCGGCATACTCCGTGATAACTTTAGAGACGGCAGTGGGGCAGAGGAGGGGTTCCAAGGAGAGTATGACCATATATCGAGAGCAGAGGGTGGAGGAAAGGGGTGGGATAATAAGATCTATATCAAGACGATGAGCAAAGACGAGGAATTGTTGAATAAAACCAAATGAGAGATGGAGTGATTAGCACAAACATCTGCAGAAATATGCAATTCGTCTCTGAGTGTGCTGAACATGCTCCAAGTTCATGATTTTATTCCATCCCTGTGGCATGAAATAATTTACAATGAGTTCATTAATTTGTGATGGGCATAAATCCAGTTGTCAATGAAAACATAAAAACCATAAAGTTGGTGTATAGAAACTCTCATACACACACGCACATACACTGGTTGATAGGATCTCCACTTTTATTTTTCAGAACAGTCATCTGTCAATCTTGGCTGTGGCAGTAGAAGCGCCTTTCCCTCTCATGTGTCCCCAGAATAGTGTGCTGAGGGCTGGGTGGGGTATGAGTCTCTCTATTTAAAACCTTGCTCTACCACAGTCAGGGTAATGTGACCTTCCCTGGCACAGTGCACCACTGACTCCCTGTAGACCCGCTCCAGCCCCAGCATACCACACAACTGCCCCCCAGTCAATCTACAGTATATATTTTCTTTTCCTTCAGTTTTCCTCATTCCTTTTTAGTAGCTGTATTTTGTTGATAATCAATAAGTGCAGTGATGCACTTTATGAACACTGCAAGTGACTGAAATGGCACCATAGGAAAGGGAAAAAAACACAGATGAGATCTCATAACATTAAGGTTCAATTTGTTAACATAAGTTAATTTATTATCATGCTATCATTAATGAACAGTACAAATTTATTTAAATTTAAGGTTATGTTGATTTTTGATTCTAATACAATTGCACATTTTTATGTAAATTGCTTAAAAACAAAGTTAAAAAAAAATTGGTATACATTATAAATATTAACATTATTAGTATTATTAATGAACATAAATTAACAATGAGCAATAGTAATATTTATGAAGAAAAACATTAACATAATTAATAAATGCCACTAGTCATGTGACTATCACTGAAAACTGAGACCCACAGCATTTGATCACGATTTAAAATCATTTTAGAAATCATTTCACTTTGTGTTTTCTCAACATTGCAACATTGCATACCTAATCATTAATTATTTGAATTTAATTATTATTTGAATTTAATTCTGTATTACTGTCTTTGGAAGACTTTCAAACATTAAAATGTACATGTCATTTCATATTTACATGCAATGCAGTTTTTGTAAGTTGAGCCTCTTTGACCTAATTTATTTACTCGAAGTACCCCCTGAGATTTTAAGTTGTCAATGATAATAATAATAATAATAAATCAAGTTTACAGTTCTCTGATGTTGGTTAATGGTCACATGACATGCAGGTAAACACTTTTTTATTGTTTTTATTAAAAAAAAAAAAGTATTTTAATTTAAAATTTTATGATTTTATTTCTTAACATAATGTAATATTTAATGCACTTCATGTTGTTGAAGTTTTCTTTCTTCATTTTCTTTCTCTTTGTATTTTTATATCAATATGGTACAATATTATCCTATTCAAATCAATGTGATAAATGAGTTTGGTCAAAAGTAACCTAAAAGTAATCAAAAAGTAGTCCAATTATATTACCTGAAAGGGTTAGTTCAGCCAAAATTGAAGATTCTGTCATTAATTACTCACCCTCATGTCGTTCTACACCCGTAAGACCTTCATTCATCTTCTGAACACAAATTAAGATATTTTTGATGAAATCCGATGGCTCAGTGAGGCCTGCATTGAGAGCAAAGACATTGAAACTCTAAAGATCCATAAAGGTGCCAAAGACATATTTAAAACAGTTCATGTGAGTTCAGTGGTTCAACCTTAATGTTATGAAGCTACAAGAATACTTTTTGTGCGCCAAAAAAACCAAAATAATGACTTTTCAACAATATCTAGTGATGGGCGATTTCAAAACACTGCTTCATGATGTTTCTGAGCTTTATGAATCTTTTGTTTCGAATTAGTGATTCGGATCTCCTATCAAACGGCTAAACTGCCGAAATCAAGTGACTTTGGCGCTCCAATCCACTGATTCGATTCGTAAAGCTCTGAAGCAGTGTTTTAAAATTGGCCCATCACTAGATATTGTTGAAAAGTCTTTATTTTGTTTTTTTGGCGCACAAAAAGTATTCTTGTCGCTTTATAATATTAAGATAGAACCACTGAACTCACATGAACTGTTTTAAATATGTTTTTAGTACCTTTATGGATCTTGAGAATTTGAATTTGCTCTCAATGGAGGCCTCACTGAGCCATCGGATTTAATCAACAGTATCTTAATTTGTGTTCTGAAGATGAACGAAGGTCTTACGGCTGTAGAACAACATGAGGGTAAGTAATAAATGACATTATTTTCATTTTTGGGTGAACTAACCCTATAAATGTATAATTTAATGGATTACGTTACTAACTACAATTTAAATTTGGACTCAGTAACTAAATTGTAGTAATCTACTCAGCACTGGATATTAATGACATTAAATGGCAGTCTAATGGAGTCTCCTGCTTTTCTGATGTTTATCCTGAGAAAAAGACCCCAGTTGTATCATGTGAGTTTTAATAAATCTCAATAATGTCTCAAATTACAGTCATATTTGCCAAAACAGCAGAGTCCGCCATCACATGGCAGAGATATCAATATGAACTCAAACATTTCCTAACAAATTCTTCTTAGACTCTGAAAGAATAACAAAGTGTCCCTCTAGGAATCCAACTCCTTTACATTTTAACTATTCATTATGAACTAAAATGAACAGCAAGGGGAGGTGGTGTGGTCGAGGGGGGTGGGGGGTAGCAAAATGTTAAATTGCAATGTGGTTGAAAATGGATATGTAGACATGTCTCCGAGATATCATGTCCTTGGTCATTCTCACTCCTTCTCTTTTTCTTTATCCTGCTCTTTCTAGTCTGAGGAGAACAGCTGAGTGTGTATGGCCTGGCATCTTGATATGACCCACTTTTTTCATGATGCAGCACGCAGACCAGAAGTTGTTCAAAGAAAGTCCTCCTCACTCATAAAACCATTTAGCTCTCAGCCCGTGCTCCACCTGCATCACTCTCCTGTCGTGTCTGCACAATTCAAAAAAGCATCCTCAGCTTATGCGAGTCTTCGATTTGCTTTTGCCTGCGGCACTTATTAATTTTGTGGATATGATAGCTCTTTATAAATATATCACTTCTATATGAGTACATTTAGAGCTATTATTTTAAGCTCTGTGACTGTTGTCTATGTGTAAGCACATGTTGACATATAACCTTTTCAAGCTTTAAAGGTTGAATCTGCTATGTGTCATAAAAAGACATACTAGTGATGGGCTCTCTCAGGCAACATAGCAAATTAGCAATGATATGATAACTGCTAAAATACGACATGCATGTTCATACAAGTAAAGCAAGCACACAGATTCTGTTCTGCAGCTCATCCATGTTCACACCGAGCGAGCGGCTAAACTGAGATGTTGTGCTGATTTAGCTCCAGTCAGATTTAAGCAGAGATCTTTAGAAGAGTCGAGTCACCCCCCACTCTTGCTCCACAGTTACTGAAGATGACAACCTGATCCTCATAGGCTGCAGCTCTTGCCATGTAAGGCTTGTAGGAGACTCAGACCATGCCAACCTAGGAATCAAATGCTACTCAAAAGGGGACGGGGTCATTATGGATGGCCAGTGGTAAAGACTTGGAATAGAAACCAAAGAGGAGAACGTAAAGACAAATGTAAATTTAATTGGTACATTATAGCCATTCAAAAACTTTTTTTTTTGAAAACAATAAAAACACAGGTTTGTGATAAATTATTAGCACAGAAAATATATTGATTTATAATGGTCAATTAAAGATACAATAACAAATTGATCACAGTGTCATTGTGGACGATTGCGTTTATTACTCTAATTTACTTATAATTTCGTTTGTAGCATTTAAAAGACATGACATAAATATTGGTAGGAAATATAGAACCAATGATAAAAGAGATTTGGTCCAAAAGGAAAACCAAACAAAACAAACATGATACAATTATAGATCTGATGAGCTGTCACGGGTGGTTAATATCAGTATGCAGTGCCTTTTTCAGTCCCTGATGGAAAATCAACGCACATTACATTTTAAACATGGACTAAAAGGACTCCGAAGAGCATTAAAACTCTAGCACAGTGCCACAAATCTCCAGCTACTTTAACCTTTAAATTTGCACCCTGTTTGGTACCAGAAATACAGCATTTAACAGAGGAACACACAATTATAATGCATTTTTATACATCATTGGCAACTACAGAATATTTACAACTGACGAACTGTTACAACCGTTATTTCCACCCAGATCATTTATTTCATACATCTTAACTGATAAAGCTAACTTATTATTTTCTGAATAATAAATATATTCTCCTTTTTGATGAAATGTTAAAAAAAAACCTGATACAACCAAAACATTAAACATGTCAAGATGCGGAAATGGCACATCATACAAAAAATAACTCAAACATAACCAAGTTCATAAAATGCACAAGTTTGCTTATCTGCATTATCGGCGTAATTTTTATCTAGAAAAAGTGGGACGTTTAGAAGCAATACCTGAAACACAAACAGAAGAGATGTGATAGTTAACTTATATATATAATAAGAAATGTTTAAAAAAATTTTTTGAACAATGTGCATCTATCTAGCTATCTATCTATCTCACAGTACCATTCAAAAGATTTTTTTTTTTTTAAAGAAATGTATACTTTTATACAGCAAGGACACATTAAATTGATTAAAAGTGACAGTAAAGACATTTATAATGTTACAAAAGATTTCATTTTCATATAAATGCTGTTCACCAAATAGACCTGAAAAAAATCCATAATGGTTTTCACAAAAAAGACAAAAGCTGTTTTCAACATTGATAATACTAAGAAATGTTTCTTGAATCATCATATTAGAATGATTTCTGAAAGATCATGTGACACTGAAGACTGAAAGCCATTACAGGAATAAATGACATTTTAAAATATATTAAAATAGAAAAGGTAATTTTAATTGTAACACTATCACTGTATTTTGTTTATCAAATAAATGCAGTCTTGGCGAGCATAAGAGACTTCTTTCATANAACAGTAAATTATGCATAATTACAAGTAACTAACCCTAAATAAAACCCTAACCGTAACTCTATAGTAAGTACATGTAATCAATTAACATTACTCAGCACTTATTTGAGTAGGTACAATGTAATTATGTCACCTTAAAATAAAGTTTAAATTTGGTAGACTAAAATACGCAAGATCATGAAGATTCTGTGAGGACGTTATGTCTCCATCAAAATTGAAGTAATGTAACTGTATATTTATATGTGACTACGGATCATTAAAATGTTACAGCCAAACCAACACCGTAAACACCGTTACTAAGAGGGAACCTGAGAAACATAAGCTACACTGACGCTGCTTAGAGGGGGTAGGCAGAGGAGAGTGAACAGCACACCTTTGGAAGGAAGAGGAGGTGGACGAGTCTGTTTCACAAGATCACTCTGAGACAACGCCTCCACTATCCAGGAGAGGGCAGTAGAGCAGTACTCCACCTGAGTCATAAGGCAACAGAAAGAGAGTATCAGTCAAAAACCTGAGGTCCCCTTTAAAGCTCAGCTTCATTAATTACATCGATTGGCTGACAGCTTGGCAGATACTCAAAGTGGATCTGCATTCTAAAGAAGGATGACGGATGGTCCTTGGTCTGCGCTGAGCAAGCAAACGCAACAGCTGCAGCTAAAATAAGGCAAGAGCCATAGTCTCGCACCCACAGACATATGCGTCTGCTCTCTGGGACGCTAATGGGATTTAAAAACACTAGTCGCTGTGTTTGATAGCCACAGGTAGACAGGTGCGTATAGCCGCCACTAACCTCCGACTCCAGCTTTCTCAACCTGCGGTCGTGATCACGAACCTCCACCATCTGCTTCAGGACGCTGTCCACCCTACACACACATATGGACACACACACACATGCTGTCATTCAAGATGCCGGTGCCTGATTCAGCAGTCTCCATGTCTCCCCCCTTCACATGCAGAGAAACACGAAACTAGAGCTGCCACGGCGAGGTTACTAAATGCCCCTGGGTGTGTGTTACATACAGATCTACTTGTCAGGGACAGACATAGGTTACACTTTATTTTAGTGCCGTAGTTACATTGTAATTACTTAAATAAGTACTGAGTACTATTAATTAACTACATGTACTTACTATAGAGTAAGTAACCCAGTTAGGGTTAGGGTTTGGTTTAGGGTTAGTTACTTGTAATTATGCATAATGTACTGTTATTACTATAATAAGTACATGTAGTAATGTGTAACTACGGCACTGTAAAATAAAGTGTTACCCAGACATATTTCACACTCACTCATTTGTTCTAAAACTCATATTTGAAGTCAAATAAGTTGGTATGAATGAAAGAGAATCAAAGTACAGTAATAAAAGTGACTGACTTTGTGGAGGTGCGTTTGAGCCGCTCCGTGTCGCTCTCTCTTTGTTTCTTGCCTTGCGTGGAAAGCAGGTTCTCCTTCAGCGTCGACTCCCATGTGTTCAGCAAACTGGCCTCTTTGCTTTTCAGGTCCAGCACTAAGTTAAGAGATGCACATCAAGGTTAAAGACAAACTTTGCAAAAGAGGCTCTGTATATAATGTGGGATCATGTGATGTGTATGTAAAATGAAAATCAGAAGGGAAAACATACTAAAGTGTTGGCTCTTAACGGAGGGCAATCTCTGAATGACCCTTTTGAAGAAGATATGCAGGTGGGAGATGATGATGAAGGGCGGGGAGAGGCAGGGGCGGGAGTGGTACTCCACAATCAGGTTGTAGCGCTGGAATTTCCAGTGTACATCACTGTGCTCCTGGACTTTATTGAATGTGTAACTGTAGACAAATAATATGAATGTACCATCAAAATAAGCAATATGGTAAGAGAGGCCGTGCTTTATTGTGAATCAAGCATTGTTGCAGAAATGGATCCCCTTCGGCTGTAAGTATTTTCACAGTACAGCATGGCCTCAAGTGTTTCAGTGCTAGGGATACACAGTTATTATTATTTTTTTATAGTATGGACCAAAAACCAATAAAAGGGCCATATTAAAATTCGATACTATTTTGTCTAAAAATATTTTTTTATTAAATGCTAAAGGTAATCTAGTTATTATCATGTACAGTATTAATAATGGATATTCAATTTGAGATTTGCTAAATGTTATGTTTAACAGTGTTTTTCCCCAATAATTCGTGTCTTTAATTATTAACTTTAAGTAAGCGTTAGATCACAGCAAAATTATTTTAAATGTAAAAGTAGGGGAAATTAGCATGAATAATTGTATTTTATATATAGGCCAGACCGCCTTCCGTACTCAACGTATAAAGAAAGTGTAAAACTCTTGCAGTTCAAAAAGCTTACACTATGTCCTACGCCTTCCCTATTCAACTTAACACGACGCCAGTTTACACTTTCTTTGTAACTTGAAAATGGAAGGGGGTCTGGCGGAAGCTAGACATTTTACTTAATAACTTGTTAAATATGGATATTTTTACACAAATGCATCGCTTCACTTTAGAAGGCCTTTATTAAACTCCCAGAGCCGTGTGGAGTATGTTTATGATGGATGGATGTGGATGGAGACACTTTTTTCACCTCATACTTATTGGTCCTGTTAACTGCAATTATAAAGCTTGGATGCGTCAGAATATTTATTAATATTTCTCTGATTGTGTTTATCAGAAAGAAGAAAGTCATACACACCTAGGATGGCTTGAGGGTGAGTAAAGCTTAGGCTAATCTTCATTTGAAAGTGAACTAATCCTTTAATATTTTTGTGGAAAACTATCATACATCAGTGTTGATGGTGCAGTTTTTTTACCTGAACATTGCAATGAGCAAGTTCACCAATAGAATATTGGTGACCAACAAGTAGACTGACAGCAGAATAAGGACCAGCCAATTAGCATCAGACTGTGGGCAGGGCTCCGCCCCATCATGGATGAGAGTGACGTTGTCTGTACACTGTTTCTCATGTCGCTTGTCAGCTAGAGACAAAAAAAAAAAAATCTTACCACAACAGAATCAAGGAAATTGAGCTAAAATAATAAACATCAAAGTGTGTCATTCTATGACAAACAAACCCAAACACAGTGACAAACATTCAGGTATACACACTTCAGAGACACAAAGACATACCATCAATTTCATCCAGTGGTATTTGCCCATATATGTGCATGTATGGCCTGTAGAACACACGCCGAATTACCCAACTAGGACGAGAGTCGTAGGAGTACAGCAATGCCTGATTGGCTACTCCATATGCCATTAGCCACACCCCCAGGAAGAAGAGGAAGAAAAACACATCTTTCACCTGTGGAGTACACGAACATTCTTGAGCAGGAGTATATGCACGTTTTAGGGCACGTTCAAAATGAAAGATTCCTTCTCACCATTTTGCCAACTATTATGATTTTGGGACCAAGTTGTTTGTGAACTGCAAATATATGAATGAGTCTGAGCGTGAAGACCATATAGTCGACACACATGACCGCACGACCAAAATTATACGACCACGGAAACATCCTGTAACAAAAACACACATGCACTAACCTATACAATCACACACACACAAACATATACAGGACAGATTTCTCTAATTTAACCTGCACAGAAGTCCAAGAATGAAGAGCGCGAGCGCCGTGATGTCACACTTGTTCCAGATGTCTTGGATGTACAACTTCATCCTTTGAATTACAGTGGTAGATCCTACAAAAAAAGTCTGAGAGGGAGATCAAGATTCAGTGACTGAACGAGAACATCAAAATGTGCGGAAACACACTCAAGATTCATACCTGTCGAATTTCCTCACAGACCAGAGTAAAAACCCAGAAATACAACACAAGCTCCAAAGGGGCGGGTCCGTCAGGAGGTGGAGGCTTGAAGTCGACCAATAGGACGTAAGCAAACAGGAAAAGGAAGAGGAAGTACATCAAAACATTGCCTAGAAATGAAGTGACCGGTGCAAACCAGAACTGCCGCCATCGATGGAATATAAAAGGTTTTTGAAGGATAGCCTTTGATGCTGCAATATATAAAAAAACTAAGATGTAAAGAACCCACAGCAGGTCAAAGTTTTACAGGATATATAGCCATGCAATTCCGACGCACCTTTTGGGTTTCCTTTTAAAGCATTACATTCCTCCACATCTTCTTCTCTGTGAAGGACACATATGACGGTCTTTATTTTATCCGTATCATCTCTAATTTAGTGAAAATGTTTATGGCACTGAGAAACCCTGAATTACGTGTTTAAGACTTCAGCCAATGACTCGGCTCCATCGGCACTGTCGAATTCTTTACCCTGATTAAAGTCCTCTTCGTCCTCCTCCTGCTCCCTAAGAGATCGAATTGCATTTGAAAACTGTACCAGAAAGAAAATTAAACTTTCATGCCACAATTTGGGCCAAAAATATTAGGTACTGACTTGAAACTGATGAGTTTGGTGTAGATGAAGGGAGGCACGAAAAACGAGAGGACCAGTTTCCACACCTCTGTATTGCTGTCCATGTCCCCCCACCAAATTTCTGACAATAAAGTCTAGTCATGGATGAGATGAAGAAGGATGACACCAGAAAACCTAGGCAAAACTGGCACTTCAACATACAAACATAGAGCAGATGTGGAGTAGCGTGAGAAGCGCTCACCTGAACTCCGTCATGGCTGAAGAAGAGGCGGGCTTCAGCCGCTGTGGCCATCTGCAGACAGGTGGCGCCACCCCATACAGGTGACCGTCTGATGAGAAGCTTGCAAGAGCGGCTCTCATTGCTCTGGTAACACTCACTGAACACATCTATTATGAAAGTGATGAGAAAATACATTACACATCTGAAGATCCGCTCAAATACTGACATGCACATAAAATAATATGCTACACACTATAGTTCAAAGGTTTGAGGTTGATAAGATTTCTTAATGTTTTTGAAAGAAGCCTCTTATGCTTATCAAGGCTGCATTTATATATTCAAAAATAAAGTGATATTGTGAAATATTACCATTTAAAATAACGGTTTTCTATTTTAATATATTTAAAAACCAGAAATCATTCTAATATGATGATTTGCTGCTCAAGAAACATTTGCTCACCTCAAACTTTATAACTAAAGTGTTGTGGAGTACAAAAGTCTGAGATCAGATTGAAAATATGAGACATTTGTTTTGTATTTTACCTTATTTTACCTATTTAATATTTTCAATTCTGTACTATTAGGGGCCATTCACACGTTTTTTCTTTGCATTAAAAACATGAGGTCTAGAAACATGTTCACATTCTTTTAAATTGAGTGTCACATTTTTAGAACGCCATGTGATGCAACGGTCCAACATGTCTGTTTAGAGCATGTTTACATAGAAAAACAATAGAAAAGCAGTGCAGTGGAATGCAATAGGTGACCCCTTGTTAGTGACCCCACTTTCTAGGTCACTAACAAGCAAAAGTCTGACATAAATACTAGGAGAAGTTGCATGCTGATAATCTAATTTCATTATTTTAAATAACTTTAAATATAATAATAAAAATATAATTTTCTTAAAATGCGTTCTTAAAAAAAAAAAGTATGTAAAACACACTAGCACTGTCTCAGACATTTGGACCCCATTAAAAAACTGTTTAACTTGATTCTCACCCACCATGTGCCAGATTCTCAAAGGTCTGAGCTAGTTCCTTCATGGAGAGCTTGGTCTCAGTCTCTGTCTCCAACTTAGAGAGCTCTCTTAATATCTTACACCCGGCAAGAGCACTTAGCACCGACTCCCCCGCCTCACATTTAGAGAGAGAGTAAAAGAGACCAAAATAAAAAAAAAATATTACAATCTTTACATCACAGACTTGGTTATCACACTGACCATGAGAAATATCATGACTAAACACTCCAGTCATAATAAATAATAAAAGCTGTGGTATTTTACATGCAGCAATCACCTCATGTATCACTAGAGTAGCCAAATACTACTCACTTTACCTCGGTAACCCTCCTGGACGCTTTCACTTGCTAAATCTCTACAGTGAAATCAATAACTGAATACTTTTTCTTTACTTGCTTTAGTGTGATACTGAATCTACACCACTAGGTGACAGTATAGAGTCCAGAATAATTGGAATATGCAAAAGGTATCCGTCAAAATATCTGACACAATTAATTAGGAGGTTAGAAATAATATGTAGGTAACATGATATTAGTTTCAACTATGAAGAGAAAAAATATACCATTTGCCAGAAGTATATAGACATTTCTCTGCGATTCTGCAGAACGGCCCAAATGAACAGAGCTATCCAGGGAGTCATACAGCGCTGCTTCCGGTACACACTCTCAGATAGCAGCAACTTATTCACATGCTGTAAAGAGGAGACAGAAACTACGATCACAACATTATATCAATAATGCATTGACATGTACTATATATCAAATCATTTCACCAATCCCAATACCTCTGAAAAAACCTGGCTGGTACCTTCATTGCTTTCCTTGAGGCGACTCCCTGATTTAGACCTAGAGGGCCATAGTAAAATGGCTGACAGACATCTTCCATGATTTCTGATAACACCCGTGAAACCTGAAAGATGGAAAAAATAGAAAAGAACAGCATCTATTTTTAATAGAAATACAATAATTTGTAACATTATAAATGTCTTTACTGTCAATGTTGATCAATTTAATGCATCCTCGCAGAATGAAAGTATTAAAAGTATTTAAAAAATATTATTGAACGGTACTTTTGATAGGTAGGGTGTGCATGTACACTAAAGGGGCTTTCGCACCGAATAGTTCTAGGAACTCAGTTCTAGGAAGCAGCCACTAGGATAGTTCCCCGAGAACTAATTTCTCCCCAGGACCATGTTCAAGGTTGCATTCGCACCGGGAATAGGAACTGTGAATCGGCCGAGCGTGGCATTTACAAACGCTAAAAACCGGTGGATGGAGGGTGCTGTGATCGGAGCTGTGTTTGTTGTGTATCATGGGTTTCGTGATAATGTAGATGGAATGTAAACGCATAATTTACGCGACTGAAAGAGCAAAAAGTGGGGCTAAGAGACAAAATCTCCTGACAACTTTCAGTATTACATATCAACAAGGCAGAGAAAAGAACACAACCCTGCAGACAACAGGTAACTTAAATGCTGTTATCGCTGTTTTCCATGTTCTTGACGTAAATATGTTTACACGGCTTTTTAAAAATGCTGGGTGCTGATGTTTGACATGCGTTTGACCAATCAACGTACACTTACGCCACTGACAGTTCCTATAGAGCTGGTTTAGACCCTGCTCTGAAGTAGGAGCTAATTTAGTTCCCCCAAAAGGAGTTACTGGAACTAAAATCATTCCTAGTTCCTGCGGTGCGAACGCAGCAAAATCCGGGTACTTCAGGCAATAGTTCTAAGAACTATGAAAAGGTTCCTCCGGTGTGAAAGCCCCTTATATATATATGCATACATATGTGTGTGTGTACAGTTTATGGTCCTTTTACCTCATATAGGGTAAGGTCTCGAGCAGCAGATGGTGTGGTGAGGGTTGTTGCGTGGCTCTTGAAAGAGGAATTCTCATCAGGCAGAACAGATAATCGGGTCTGAGAAGCTGCTAAGTCCACTCGCTCATGCAGCCTTCTCTGGAGGAATGAGGACACCAGATCACAGTCTGACAGTGAGCTGTAAAGGAACTCTAAACGATGGTACGTCAGATAGTCCAGAATGTTCAAGCCGTTTTCCACAAAGAGTCTCACAAAATGGGGCTTGTCATTCACCAGCGCATCAGTCATTGATTCCTCCATGTCTTCATACTGAGAGAAAGATTAAGCAACAGAAGTTGTAATGTTTAAACACAGTTCAGCTATCGATCCTGGTCAATAATTGTAATCCTACCCTAATACTCCTACCCTCCACTGGATGTCACCATGGAAGAGTTCACTCTTGGCGATATCCACCCTGTTCCAGGCCACCGCCAGCTTCAGCTCTTCAGTGTACTCGCTAGCATCATTAGAATCCCGTTTAGCAGCTGAACACACACATACACACGTAAGCCCACGTGCACGTACTGTACTGTAAACGTGTTGAATTCTCAAAGCAGGTGATTTAATCTCACCTCTTACAAGAGCTTTAAGGATGATTGTGTCAAAGTCATCTGGCCCTTCCTTGTCGCCACGGAACACGGTGATCAGATCTCTGTTGTGATAGATACTGAGTCCCTGTGTAAAAAAAAGAGAAAAGTAAGTAAACGTAAAGGAAATAACTTTGTCCTCTTTATTCAGGCTCTTGCTGTACGCTCACCTGATCCACAAGCTTCTCCAGTTCTGTCTCAGAAGGGAAATGTTTCTTAATTCTCTCTCTCACTCGGTCCTTGAGCTCAACACTGGCACTCTTCATGCTTTCCTCGTCAGCAGTTGGCAAAGTGGGACTCACGGGTGGACTCAGAGGTGTGCTGAGGTCCTTCAGTATTCCCGCTATCAGGTCTGCTGCTGAACCCGACCCTGCCAGCACCAGCCATGGAGTGGTGTTTTTCAAAGATAAATCCACTCTCTGCGGTGACAAAGAGATGATTCATTTTTGAAATATGTTTTTAAATACATTTATTTTAAGCCTTTTTAGATCTCTAGACACTCTACATAAGCCGTCATGACTGTAAATTTTAAAAAGCATATTATAAATTAATGTTTATCAACTGGTGAGTCACATCCGAAAAACAATGCCAAATGCAAATAGCAACTTGGACATTGTGTAACAGGCCAAACCATGAAAATAAACCAAAAAAACAATGAACAAAACAAAGTAAAGTAATTTGTAAACTTGCATTGTTTTGTTCATAGTGACTCAGACTAAATTAAATAGGTACATCAAATTCAATTCAATTCAATTAAAATTAAATAACATTTATTATTTTGAAATCAAAATGTAATTGATTATATTATCATTCATATTAAAATAAAGAAATAAACTAGCGTAATGACCTCTAGCATTGTAGCATCACCTGCGATCAGCACACACAAAACCGGTATCTCAATGCTGCCACTCCCTGGTAAGAACAGGAGGAAGACAGATTTGTTAATACAATGGAAATTAAGCTTGTTTTTTTACTAATAATACCTTCAATTAAAACAAAATTGAGTAAAAACTAATGGCACTAGCATTTAGTTTCCATTTGTTTCAGAACTGCATTCTCTGTCTGCTCCACTAGAAAGCAGTGCAGCCCTCATATGACATGCCATTCTGAGGGCATTTACTGCACTAAATACCAAAACACCGCTGTTTTGCATAAACAGTACACTAATGTTTAGATTCCCTTTTCCTTCCTCTCACTCTTTGTTTACTTCTCTGTTATTTATTTGATTTGTTAAAAGGAAGTGCACAGTTCCTCAGGGATGTGTCTGTGCTTCCCGTCACAGTCCCTGATGAAGGTGCCAGTTAAAACGATCAGACCAGACTCGTCTTCTCCATTCCTGTTTTGATGCGCAAACTGTGTATACCCTTGGCTTAAAGGGAACATATATAAAAAATAATTTGCTTCATTGACAGTGACTGTTTTAAACTGAATTCGTAACTAAGGTATTATATTATTATGTATAATTTTGTTTATAAAGTTGCTCATATTTGTGTTTGTATATATAAGTGGATGTATAGTTGTTAAATGTTTGTATTTTTATGCCATTGTCCAAGATGAATTCCAGCTTGGTGACAATCTGAACGGACAATAAACTAACTAATTAGTTTATTGTCTGCTGTTGTGTGCTCTGTGGTCAAGAAGAGTTCAAACATGTATTATTATTTTATTATTAGCTTTTCAGTTGCTTCTCTCTCTTACCCCAGATGCCAGTGCGCTGATGGGAGATGAAGTCCTCCAGGCTGGCTCTGAACGTTGTCTCACTGCCTCTGTGGCCTACACTCCCATCATCCACTAGGAGGAAGGCCTGGTGGTTGTTGTCCAGGCAGCTGGATTCACGGGGCATGTTATGCACATAGTACCGTGCCGGGAAGCTACCCTGGTAAAGAGTAACCAACAGTAAATTTTTACAGAGCAGCCTAGGCAAAGTCCTACAACAGTTCAAATACTATTCAGGTTTTATGGCATTTACTGAAATGCTACTGTAAAAAGTATCTTAACACTTAAAATGTCCATATTTAATTTGCTTTTTCACAATATATCAAACCAAGTCACCACTACAAACAAACTGTACTAGACATAACATTGCCATTCTGAGCCATTTTTGCTACTACATTTAAAGGAGTACTTCATCACTGTCAAAATGGGCTTTCAATAAAACTTGGCAGCCTATACAGTGCGAAAAGTGAAAACGAAAACTGAAATCGGTACTACCTGACTAGAGAAAACAGAAAGAAGGCTGTTGTCTCCTATCAAAAAGATAGGAAAACTTCAACACCCACAATGCACTTGCACTGCCGTCCAAGGCCACTTCCACCAGTCTGCTATGAATATACTTAATACTGCCTTGCTTCAGTAGTAAACACTACGTAGCAAACTTTTGTGGTGCTGAATTGTATTGTTCCCGGGAGCAAGAATTCAAAGAGTAAATGTTTAGCGGGAGTGAGTTACTTTTGGTTTCTAGTGAAGGATACAGAGTGTTGTAGGCAGTGGCTAAAGGCTGCAAAGGATCATAAATACGTAGAGAACACCGCGGCGGAAAATCTGAAAAATCAGCATTGTAATCAGCATTTCAGACTGGATGACCATGAACACATTCGCTGCATCTCAATTCGGAAGCTGCATCCTCCAGAGGTTGCATTTGAAGGCTGCATACGTCATCAAGGATGTCTTATTTAAAGGGGACCTATAATGCCCCTTTTACAAGATGTAATATAAGTCTCTGGTGTCCCCAGAATGTGTCTGTGAAGTTCCATCTTAAAATACCCCACAGATCATTTATAATAGCTTGTCAAATTTAAATTGACCCTCGTTTGTGAAGCAGTCCGGCGTAAAATGACAGCATGGTAAAAACACTCTACTACAACAACTATTCCTCTTCTCTAAAGCAGTACATCTTGGCCTCACCCCCTTTGTTGCGTGTTCTCAGTTGCAGGGTTTATATAAATTTTAGGGTTAGTGATGTCACTAATCCAGCTTGCTGTAAACAGATCATTTTTTTAAAAGAAAATATCTCCCTTTGCACTGATCTTTGAGCATTGTAACTTTTCAGATGTTGTAAATGCTCTAACAATAACAGTACACACTAACTAAAGTTAAAAAAGTGAAATTATAATCAACCACCCCTTAAAGAAAATTAACCGTAAAAACAAAATGGACTGTTATTCCTTGTGGTGTAAAATACTGTAATTTCTTTCTTATTTTGCAATCTAACGGTTACTTTTCTTAAATGAGACTGCCTCAATGACGTATGCAACCTTCAAATACAACCTCCGGAGGACACAGCCTTCGAAATGAGACGCAGCTAGTGTTTTAGGCCAAACAAGGGAAACACCCCCCAAAAAAGGCAGTTCTGCCAGTTCCGTCCAACCACCGAAGAAAAACAGCATAGCATACAGGCAGAGCTGGGTAGTAACGGATTACATGTAATCTGGATTACGTAATCAAGATTCCAAAAATCAAGTACTTGTAATTAGAGTACAGTTACTTTTTAAAATACTCAGACTACAGTTACTTTTTTATGGATTACATGACTACATATTATTTACACAATGGCAGTAAGTTGTTCACAATTCATTGATTCTCCTAATTTTTCATTTTTTTTAACGTTTATATTTTTTCATAATAAACCTGCCGCTTATATACGTTCATGATTATTCGAGTTTTTCCGGCGGTGAGGGGGAAATATAGATGAATATAGATTAAATATAGATTAAATATATATATGAAATAATAATAATAATATAAGAAATACAGATGAAATATTTTATGTAGCAGTGATATTGCAGTGAATTTCATGTTTTTCAATATTTGTTTTTGTAATGTTGCTGTTTTCTAAATGTACTTCATTTTAAGTAAATATGTTTTAAAATCATAAGATATGATTTTGTTTATTCAGTGTTACTATCAGAAAACACTAACAGGTACATTAGTGTTAGTATTTTGAAGTATTAACTGTCCATCAATGCACTTTAAAAATAACCTGTTGAGGCTCTTGTTGGTGATTATAATATATTTTTTTGAATATATTTTTTCTTTGTATCTGTCAAAATAGTACAAGATTATCCTACAATATATGTGACATCAAATAAGCCTTACAATAATTGTTCTGTTTATAACCTTCTGTCGAATGTAGATCCGACTGTCCTTGGGCGGGGATACAAAAATGCAGAAGTATAATCTGAAAGCCCTGGAGCTGTCAAAAGTATTTTGCTGACAAATAAACATGAATTCCTCGGTCCAAGTAGCATGGAGAATGAGTAAACAATGTTCAGTTACATACTACCGACATTGTAACAATACAAAGCGGGTTGAAAATGGGCGAATTTGACCCAAGGTAATTTACCTGATGTTCAAACAGATGTCCTTGCAGAGTAACCACAGGTGGAGATGATCACAAGATCCATTGATAATATTTTTATGACCAACTGATTATTGATTATTTGTGTTCCTATTACCAATATCCAAAATCGATTATTAATTATTGTTTATTGTTTTATGGTAAATATTTTAAAATAATAAAAATGATGATGATAATAATGCTGATATTATTTATGATATATGATACCAATTAAATAATACATTCAATTAAATAATAATTATTATTATTACCATTATCATTCATTTCATTTAAATAAATGTAAATTCAATTAATTTAATTGTGAACGGTAAAGATCTGTAAAAATCTTGGCCTAATCAGTTTAGCCAAATCAAGGTCTATCTCTATTAATCACACTATGGATATGTTACACCAAATTTGATGACTATAAAGTGTCCAAAAATGTCTAATTTTCTATAATTTAAAAGTACTAGGCTATATATTAAATATTACTATAAATGTATATATCAATAACTATAAATACAAAACTAATTATTGTTGTGGCTCACACATTTTATACATTTTAAGTGTTGCTTTTATGTGAAGTGTTCATAATGGAGCACAATGGACTCACAGTACCTGTGGGTTTATGAGTTGCTGACGTTGGTGAATCAAGCCCCAAGGCGCAACACCAACAGCAATAACTTTGGCCTGGGAAAGAGATGAAGCTGTTGCACAATGATCCCTTACTGCCTCACCTACACAGCGGCCAACACCCTCCCTCAGACCTGACGTCATGATCCAAGCCCCTGGGAAAAGAAAAAAAAACAAAACAGGAAATGTTACTATCAGCTAAATTACTCTGCTTAATTAAATTACACAGAAATATATAAGATTCACAATCACTGATAAACAAAGTATTTAACATAACGCAGCACACAACTTCTGCATTCAAGCTAGGTTTACCATAAAAAAAACCTTATCTGCCAAGGATCATTACAAACACACACACTTGCACAAGAGGAATTCCACTGTTGAGTAATACTAGTTTGGCCTGTCTATCGCTGACCTTAAGACTAATTACTGGGTTTGTGGTTAATAACAGTTCTTTTCCAGAACACATTTCATAAAGCTACCCCTTCTAATCTACTCTGTGAGACAAAGGTGGCCAAAACATTTACCCAGAACCATATCCGCAACCGAGTTAAATCTTTTAAATACACAAAAGCAAGAAGAAACAGTTGAACGTTCACAAAATATACTTGGACTGAGCATGTCTATGCAGCCATTGTAGAGTCCATTTTTGTTATCAGTGTGGTAATTTTACTGGTGTTTCGTACCTTATCACCAGTGAATGTCTTCAGAAACACAGATCTGTCAAGCTTATGAAGCACCTGGGTGGGTTGCCAAGTCTGTGTTTTTTTTAATATATATATTGTAGGTATGGGAGTGGCATATTTTTATTTTGTTGATATTTGGGCTAGGGTCATAGGGTTAGTTTTGCTACCCAGACCTGGCAGCCCTGGTGGTTTGGGTAGCAAAACAGTGGTGTGTGGCCTTTAAATTATTTAAATAAAGATTGTAATGTTCTTAGAAACCTCTAAATCCTTTTTTTTTTTTTTACTTTTAAGTCAGCCTTTATCTTAGTATGCAATATTAACCTAGGTCGAAGGGTGGAGGGTGAAGGTAGGGTTAATAGTCCACATGTGATTCATTAGAAAAGTGAGTATAAAGGTTTCAAGCACGTAATATTAGATAACTGAGCTAAACATACACAAGGAGGAGAGGTTACCTGTGCTCTGTGCAGCCCGGACAAGACCCTGTCTGATCACTTCTCGCACCCAGGTCTTCACCTGCTCCTTCCCCTCTCCCCCCACCACAGACACCACCAGATTGGGTACCGGCAAACCCCATTGTGACGTCATCAACGAGTACACATTGTCAGGTGGTGTGTCATGTGACAGACGCAGAAACTTGGGGATACAAGATGAATGACATATAAATGCACAGCAGAAAAACGGTATTTAAAATTTCTGAGTGTGATGTTATTCAGCCCAAACTGAGGTACAAAGGCATCCAGACAAGCGTGACATTCTGACATGTTCCTCACATGCACAAACATGCATGATATTTATGTTTTTTATTGTATGTAGGAAGGGATTTGTGTCAAAAGTGCAAGCCTGAACAATAGATCTGCCTGAGGCAACACACCGTCTCCAAAAAGCTCATATTAAATGATGCCAACTCTAAAAATACTTTGGTAATCCTGAGTGGTTTTCTTTTGTTACTGTCTAATGTTAATTGCCTTTAATTTGTTTATGAAAAATGTGTGTGACTCCAGGCTCCATGAGGAGGGTTAAAGGGAAGTTTATAATCACTGCAGATTATTCTTGCTCTTCTGTAATTGCTCAGCGATCTGGCATACTATTACGGGGGAATGAAAATAGATCTTAGTTAGGGTAGCAATATTTTAAAAATACAGTGTGTTCAGTGAAATATACTGCTGTTTAACAACATGCCAATTGTTCAGGTGATGAAAGATATTTCCAAAAAACTTAAATTAGATAAAAACTTCATAAAATTGTTAAAAATGTGAGATTTGTAAATTAAATGCGATCTACAACCTTTATACTTTGTATAATATTCCATGCATGTTTTTTATGCCTCTGCTTTGCTTTGCATGTGTGTTTTTTGCACATTTATAACATGATCTTAGTAATTTTGATTTGTGTATTTGTGTATGAAAAGTATATACAGGTGCTGGTCATATAATTAGAATATCATCAAAAAGTTGATTTATTTCACTAATTCCATTCAAAAAGTGAAACTTGTATATTATATTCATTCATTACACACAGACTGATATATTTCAAATGTTTATTTCTTTTAATTTTGATGATTATAACTGACAACTAAGGAAAATCCCAAATTCAGTATCTCAGAAAATTAGAATATTGTGAAAAGGTTCAATATTGAAGACACCTGGTGCCACACTCTAATCAGCTAATTAACTCAAAACACCTGCAAAGGCCTTTAAATGGTCTCTCAGTCTAGTTCTGTAGGCTACACAATCATGGGGAAGACTGCTGACTTGACAGTTGTCCAAAAGACGACCATTGACACCTTGCACAAGGAGGGCAAGACACAAAAGGTCATTGCAAAAGAGGCTGGCTGTTCACAGAGCTCTGTGTCCAAGCACATTAATAGAGAGGCGAAGGGAAGGAAAAGATGTGGTAGAAAAAAGTGTACAAGCAATAGGGATAACCGCACCCTGGAGAGGATTGTGAAACAAAACCCATTCAAAAATGTGGGGGAGATTCACAAAGAGTGGACTGCAGCTGGAGTCAGTGCTTCAAGAACCACTACGCACAGACGTATGCAAGACATGGGTTTCAGCTGTCGCATTCCTTGTGTCAAGCCACTCTTGAACAACAGACAGCGTCAGAAGCGTCTCGCCTGGGCTAAAGACAAAAAGGACTGGACTGCTGCTGAGTGGTCCAAAGTTATGTTCTCTGATGAAAGTAAATTTTGCATTTCCTTTGGAAATCAGGGTCCCAGAGTCTGGAGGAAGAGAGGAGAGGCACACAATCCACGTTGCTTGAGGTCCAGTGTAAAGTTTCCACAGTCAGTGATGGTTTGGGGTGCCATGTCATCTGCTGGTGTTGGTCCACTGTGTTTTCTGAGGTCCAAGGTCAACGCAGCCGTATACCAGGAAGTTTTAGAGCACTTCATGCTTCCTGCTGCTGACCAACTTTATGGAGATGCAGATTTCATTTTCCAACAGGACTTGGCACCTGAACACAGTGCCAAAGCTACCAGTACCTGATTTAAGGACCATGGTATCCCTGTTCTTAATTGGCCAGCAAACTCGCCTGACCTTAACCCCATAAAAAATCTATTTTTGTGAAGAGGAAGATGCGATATGCCAGACCCAACAATGCAGAAGAGCTGAAGGCCACTATCAGAGCAACCTGGGCTCTCATAACACCTGAGCAGTGCCACAGACAGATCGACTCCATGCCACGCCGCATTGCTGCAGTAATTCAGGCAAAAGGAGCCCCAACTAAGTATTGAGTGCTGTACATGCTCATACTTTTCATGTTCATACTTTTCAGTTGGCCAAGATTTCTAAAAATCCTTTCTTTGTATTGGTCTTAAGTAATATTCTAATTTTCTGAGATACTGAATTTGGGATTTATAGTCATCAAAATTAAAAGAAATAAACATTTGAAATATATCAGTCTGTGTGTAATGAATGAATATAATATACAAGTTTCACTTTTTGAAAGGAATTAGTGAAATAAATCAACTTTTTTATGATATTCTAATTATATGACCAGCACCTGTAAAATTCAATTCAATATAGTGTCTATAACTTAATTTAAATGCACATGCAATTTCAATGCACTTAATGAGTGAATGAAATGCAGGTTTTTGCCCTGAAATCATGGGATCAGAGGAGGCAAGAGAGACGCTGCCTCACACTCTGTCGCTGTTGGTAAGTGTCACTTTAAAAAACTAGTGAGTTATACACTTTTTAATCTCATATTTAGCAATATTTCTGTTGTTCTATTTTTTTACTGTGGATTTTTTTTTTTCTCATCCAATTTCAATTTTTAGCAACTATTTAGTGAATTTGCCCCCCAAAAATGTGCATTCTTAAGAAAATGAAATGGTAACACTTTACAATAAGGTTAATTTTTAAAAATAATAAAAAAAATTATAATAATAATTAGTTTCAACATCATGAACTAACAATGAAAACATTTCAATCTAAGTTACAGTTAATTTAAGTGTAACTGTTTTTCTGAAAGTTGCATAAAAAAACAGTTACAGTTAATTTATTATTATACATTTGTTCATTGTTAATTAATGTAGAAATGAACAAACCATAAATGCTGTAAAACTATTGTTCACTGTTAAGGTCACATTTACTATAACAGTGATTGTGAGTTTTTAGTGAGGATTTCACAATGGATTCAATTGGTCATGCAAATTTGCCGCATTGACCAACAAAAAACTGCTTGGTTTGACAGTGACTCCTGTGTGAGCTCGGTTTTTATACATTGCTACACTAATGACAATAGACAACAGAACTTTTTTCAGAATTTCGCTGCAATATTGCTAATGTGTGAAATGCATTACCCAGTGTTAATGAATAACACCTCACTGAAGAGTACTATTAATTGACTATATTGCATTGTCAGATGGTGTGCTTGAGCAGGGGTAAAAGAAAGTGAGATACCCACAGGACTGTTTCTCCGTCCAGCTCCAGCAAACTCCAGCTGTCCAAAGGCATCAGTGGGGTATTCAGAGGTGTGCTGTACACTGTCCCATTGGCTGACTACATGATCACCTGCTGTTATGGATGCATGATTTTCCCGTGCTCCACCACACTGGCACAAAGCCCCATTTCTGCCATAGAGAGAGAGAGAGAGAAAACGGTCAAGGCAGGTTTTAGTGTGTTCTGAATTCTCATATACTTACTATTCATTTCAGAGGAAGAAACTCAAACACAAAGAGAGAAAAGAAATCAATCTCCTTTATACTGTGTCTCATTCACATAGGGTGAAAGGTACATTTATTTATAAAGATGTTAATAGCTGAAATTGAACTAAAAAAGTCACACAATGTACACATCATCACTTGAATAAATAAATTACATTAAAACTGTACCTGCCCAAACCCTATCGTGATTCAAGCCCATTACATATAACAATAGCTTGTCATAAAGGGGAAAAGGACAGGGAAATTTTTCTATGTTGACAAATGGCTTGACAAAAGGCATGTTTGTTGACCAACCCTCTATTGCCAAATCAGAAACTTAACGGCTCTGATCATATTACGAGAGGCTTAACGTCTGTTTCAAATGACAGAGTATGAAAGGATTGAATAGTTCTGCATACACTAAATTTGAATGCAAGAGAAAATGGAAAATGTACCTGGATGCGTCCTCCACAAAGGTGGTGCACACTCTCTTTTTAATCATCTTTGGGATCCAGCTCTACAACACATCAGATGTTACACAGTAAAGCATGAGTCACTGGCAGGTCCGGTTTCTTTTCTTTCACAGTCAGTGGCTGAGGAGAACAAACTATAAGACTACGCTTGAATAGCAAAATAATTTCCAAGGAAATGTTATGTGAAATGCAATCCTAATCAGAGAAACTAACATTTTATTTGTGATTTCTAAAGCTCTCTCACAATGAAAGATTGCCTCGCAGAACATCAAAACACTGAATTAACGTTTTAATAATAATCATAGTACTTAACTGTTCTAATTATAATAAAATATAACTGTTATAATAAAATTGAAAACATGAAGGCATGTAATATTAGAGAAGATGGCTGTATTTGAAATCCATGAAAATTTCAAAAATAAGAAAAATCTCACAAAAATGTGATTATTAAAACACAGATGCTGAGATAATAATCAAACATGCGAGATCATTTAGAAACATTTGAAACAAATAGAAAGAGAAAGACTTCTTTCCTAAAATTAGACAAACAAGGCCAACTTGTTTTCAGAACTACAAACAACTTATTTCTAATTTATCCAACACAAGAGCTATAACGAATGATAATTCAGCATAACACAAAATATACTAGTTCTGTATTTTGTCAAAGTTTTTGTCACTTTTTTTCATTTGGAGAATTATGAAATCACAATATATTGATGTGAATAAACAGAAAGCTAAGGAAATGTTAAGTTACATATCTGCATATATATATATATATATACAGGTCCTTCTCAAAAAATTAGCATATTGTGATAAAGTTCATTATTTTCCATAATGTAATGATAAAAATTAAACTTTCATATATTTTAGATTCATTGCACACCAACTGAAATATTTCAGGTCTTTTATTGTTTTAATACTGATGATTT
>RJVU01080352.1:1604281-1644810 GCA_003731715.1 Anabarilius grahami | reverse complement strand
AAATCATCAGTATTAAAACAATAAAAGACCTGAAATATTTCAGTTGGTGTGCAATGAATCTAAAATATATGAAAGTTTAATTTTTATCATTACATTATGGAAAATAATGAACTTTATCACAATATGCTAATTTTTTGAGAAGGACCTGTATATATATAGCCCTCACCTGTGCCTACACAGGTCTCCCCATCTTTGTCCTGTATTAAGCAAGTACTGCATAACCTGTTAAACAAGCTTTTAACATTAATATGGTGCTTTAAATTGTGAAAGTTTGGTCAGTCATTTCCTCTGACCTTCCTAAGCAACATCAAATGTATCTCTGAGACAATCCAAACAAGATTGTAAAGGCCATTAGAAAAGCCATGACATTTGTTTCATACTACATCCTAATTCATTTTACATATTAAAGTGGAGACTTTTAAGTAGGTGTGGCACTCTTTGTATTGTCTCCCATTGATAAATTGTTTCTACTTATATTGTTCTCGCTTCTCAGTCCATTGGATAAAAGCGTCTAAACGAATAAATGCAAATATAAGATAACGCAGCGAGTGGATGAAGATAACAGAGTTATGGAAACATGGAATAGCTTGGTAAATATAAGCTAGAGCTTTATCATTCAACATTCAACTTCTTATTTGAGCATATATGCAATCACAAAATCGAGACTCCTGCCGTTTGCTGTTTCGTGTAATGTCTGACACAGGACTGTTGCCAGTCATTGGTCTTATAATGACATTTTGAAGAGTTTCTCCTGACCAACTACTAGTCTGTGCACATGTGTAGTCATATGAGTCAATTGCCGCATCGTTTTATTTTATTTTATTTATTTTACATTTTAATACAGTGGCTAATAAACATTAGCTAGGCTACTAAATCTCTTAAAATGTTAACTTGACAAAGCATTAACAATGAATTACTGTATAAACTCATTTCCGTATTGATAAATATTTAGGTGACTATTTGCACGTGATGTAGGCTACAGACAAATAACACTATTTAGATTAATAATGTATCAAACACACCTGATCTTTTTCGGATTTTCTCTCTCCTGCGCCTCCTTCATTTTCTTTTTCAATTTTCTTCATTTTGATCATCTCTCCGTCTCAGAGCTTGGGTTTATATGGCATCAATTATTCTTCAGATGAGCTCCATGGGTCTAGTTTCAATTAAGCTCTATTTTGCCATCAACCGGATTCCCGAGATATTCAATAAAACTTCTGCTAAAGCTGTAAATTTGTTAGCCCCGCCCACACTGGACGTCCCACGCGCGCTCTCCTGGACGCATTCCAGCACGAGCTCATGATGGTCTGATACAGTTGAATTAACCAAACAGTTGTGGGCGGTGAGGGGAAGGAAAACAAATATGCAGGCCCGATAAGAGTAGAACAAGAAAAAGATAAGAGTTTCCCTGTTGTTTTAAACCACACATTTGCGGACAAACTGATTTATAACGAATGCATCTGGTACTTTATCGTTTGCTGTGATGGCTGATAGATAATAGACTATTCATGATGATGATATGATAATAAATAGCCTACTGTACCCGCTATATTATTTCGCTATGTATACGCTGTTAGAAACCGGATACACCTGGTTGTAAGAAAGGTTTCCACTGTTTCATGTCCCTACAGGCGTGTCTTTTTGAAGCACTATTGACCTTAAGATGTCATTTCTGCATGGCCAGTTATGCTGGTTTGACTGAAGCTAGTTTTAGCTCCAGGAAATAAATAATGGGATGGGTCTTTAGCAAGACCCCATATAGGCTAATAGATATAATAGGACTGTTCCACAGGTGTATGTCCAAAACTTATTTATGGTTAATTGAAAAAGCATGAAATACATTATTTGAACCCTTTCTAATAAACATCTGTAAAACTTTTTTGGATTTTACAAAATGATCTTTAAAATACAGTATCCAACAGCAAAGGGACGTTTCTTTGTTTTTGTTTAGTGTAGCCTATATGATGTAAGAAACAGAATGGAATCTACAAAGTGGAAAGAAAGAACTTAAAAGTATTTGTCTTTCCCCCACCTAAAGGGGATATTACAAGACTGGATGAAAATTTAATAGGCTAAGTACCTGGAATATATTGTGATAAAAAAAAAGAATACGATTTAAATCTTCAAACATTAGTTTTATTTTATTTCAAAAATATTTTATCCAACATACACTACCGTTCAAAAGTTTGGGGTCAGTAAGATTTTTTTAATGTTTTAAAAGAAGTATCTTCTGCTCACTAAGCCTGCGTTTATTTGATTAAAAATACAAACAAAAACAGTAATATTGTGAAATATTATTCCAATTTAAAACAGCTGTTTTCTATGTCAATATACAGTAAAGTGTAATCTATTCCTGTGATCAAAGCTGAATTTTCAGCATCATTACTTCAGTCTTCAGTGTCACATGATCCTTCAGAAATCAATCTAATATGATGATTTGATGCTCAAGAAACATTTATGATTATTATCAATGTTGAAAACATTCTTCGATGAATAGAAAGTTCAAAAGAACAGCATTTTTATTTTTTTCAATATTTCAATCAATATTTTCTAACATTATAATTGTCTTTACTGTAACTGTAAACTGTATTTCAAAAGTATTGATTCATTTTATTTCTATCCCCCAAAAATAAAAATAAAATTCTTACTGACCCCAAACTTTTGAACGGTAGTGTTTAATGTTACAAAAGATTTAGATTTCAGACAAATGCTGTCCTTTTGAACTTTCTATTCATTATAGCATCATGAAATAAAAATGTAAATAACTGTTTTCAGCATTGATAATAATCATAAATGTTTCTTGAGCATCAAATCATCATATTAGATTGATTTCTGAAGGACCATGTGACACTGAAGACTGGAGTAATGATGCTGAAAATTCAGCTTTGATCACAGGAATAAATTACACTTTACTGTATATTGACATAGAAAACAGCTGTTTTAAATTGGAATAATATTTCACAATATTAGTTTTTGTTTGTATTTTTAATCAAATAAATGCAGGCTTGGTGAGCAGAAGATACTTCTTTTAAAACATTAAAAAATCTTACTGACCCCAAACTTTTGAACGGTAGTGTATATCCCCATATGATGGGGATATAAAAATGTTCTGCATAACAGGAATGCAGAAATTAATTTTAAAATTTAGTTTGAAATCAGTAAACTTGGTACATGTCCAAATGAAATGCACTAATTCAACGCTTATGTTTATGAAGGATGTGGGAACACTCACACTTGGCAAGAAACTTGGATTCCATGAAATTTGGATTCCACCACCATATATGCACAAAATAATGCAACAAATAAATGTACACCGTGGGAAATATGAAACACGATTACAAATCCAGGAGTTTATTTTGCATTGATAAAGGTCTCTGCCTATAGTAATGACGCGCTCAGATGAGTGTATACCTGTTTGACCTAACGCTTAATATGGTGTAGAGGTCTGTGTAAAGCCAGCTCCAGGTCATCATGAGGGTGAACATTAGCTGCAATATACACTTTATATGCAAAAAAGAAAAAATTGAATTAGTAACTAGCACCTAAGTACTGCATTTCCTCTACTCTCTGAACTGTGTTTTAATATTATTAGGCAATTTAATAGTTGTATTGCATATTTAACGGACTAAACATTTAACATAGTTCTTAATCAAAAAGAGAAACAATGTGAGAGAGGATTAAAACTTACCTGTACGATACAAAATACATGATCTGTTCATCAAAATAGGAGACACCGGTGCACCTGGCCTTTTTTAAGAACAGAACCCATCCCAGTTATTTCAATACAATTTTTATCTTGTAAAATGTACAGACCATCATTAAACCTGCCCCCACCTTTCCAAATAAGTGTTAAATAGGTGTACTTTAATTCCTGTAATATCAATTTTAAGATTTTGTGTAGTCAAAATAAGACACGAATAATGCTATAAGAGAAGAACAGCCCTTTGCAGAACATGCTACAATGTAATTAATGTACAAAATTTTGAACTATAGGTCTTTAAAATAATGTTCTAGCTAGCAGATGAAACATTTAACATTAAATTACATGGAAGCATATTCTGCAGTCATTTTTTTTTTCATAAAAAATGTGAAATGTAACATTATCATAGTTTCTAAACATTCACACAGTATCCAGTGACGAATGCACAATATCAATGTAAAACTTGGTAAGGTAAGGTACAGTGCTCAGCGTAAATGAGTACACCCCCTTTGAAAAGTAACACAAAAACTATTTCCAAAATGTTGACAAGACAATAACATCACTTTAACTTATAACATGAAAATAAGGTTAATAATATAACTTAGAGAACAAAATTTTCAGTTTTACTCAAATTAGGGCGATACAAAAATGAGTACTTGTCAACGTAGTCTTGAAAAAGTCTTGTCAACATTTTGGAAATTGTTTTTGTTCATGAAGATATTGTTTAAAATGTTACTTTTCAAAGGGGGTGTACTCATTTACGCTGAGCACTATAATGTCTAACTTCAATTGAACCTTTCAGCACTACCTTTACCTTACACTACCTTACAGTCCTTGTTTTGTCCTCCTTTGCTGATTTCAAAGAAGTTTTTACCCTCAAGCTATAAATATTTCAAACAATTCACTGTCATTGTCATAGTGATTAGGGGGACTAATCACAAAGAACTAACTACACTAACACTTGAAAAATCTGTTTTACACATGCACATTTGTCTGTAATGAATAATGATGGAAATTATTCTATGGAAATTATGGACATTACTACATTACATGTAGTAATGTCTGTACTACATAAGGTTTTAGTTTATAACTTAAAGTATCGGGGAACTTTTTAGAAAACACATCTGACATAAGAGTATACCTAAACTGGAGGAAATAGACAAGCCACTCAAGATGTCGAAGAAATGGAAGAGATTTAAAATTGTTGGTTTGAGTAAGAAAAGAACCAGACGTCTTCATTTGGAAGTAAGGGCACAAATTTATCGCTCATGTGACCTTCAAAATCACTACAGGTTTCTTCAGTACAAATAAAATCCAAAACACATGCATTTATCTCAACCATTCATATACACACTGTAGTACCTCTTCCAACGACTGTCTTCTGCCAACTCAATTATATTACGTGAAACTTTGAATGGGGAAAATAAAATCTCTAAGTAAGTGATGACATTGTCAGAATACGCTTAAATTTCAGTTGTCTGCAATTGAAGTAAAAAAACAAAACAAAAACAAATATTATCATTCTGTTCCGTCTATATACACATTCACTTTTCTATGAGAGATGGAACCGATGGTACATATCCTCCATTCCAGAGCTATCTCAAAACTTGAGTGTCATGTGTCTAAGTAGCACCTGAATGCTCTTTGACACAGTGGGAAAACAACAGGTTGCACACGCAATCGTAGCAATAAAAGAAAATTCAAAGGGGTAAATATAACATTTTTTTCTCAATTCTGCCATTCATTCTTTCACACTCAAAACCTCAATAGAAATAAATGTGTAGGCTAGCTGACTATGTAAAATGTGCACTCTTCTCAGAAAGGGAGAGAGGAAGAAAGAACACCTATGTAGTGTACTTATATGTACAGGTTGATTATTGTGTGTAAGAGTGTTGGTGCGCCATCTTTATCTCTCCATCTCGAGTGTATACTTTAGAACGCTTTAAGTATACTTTATGTCTTACCACATTTCTATATTCATACATATTTATAGCAAGACAAGAAAGAGAGACAGGAAGGGGGGTGGAGTACTCAAGTCTACATGATGTCAACACAGAGGGGGAACAGAACAATATAACAAATGACTGTCACTCAATAGCCATGGTGGGCCCAAACACGTGCAGGGGAGGAGATTTTGCAAACTTGTTTGACCAGATGGAGAGAAATAAACAGTCTTTGTCCAATCATGTTGAGGAATGCATTGAGGCAGACTCCCTGTCCTCTTTTTCCTCCTCGTCCATCTTGCGGCCGTGCTTTCTAAAATACTTGTACCTCTGGACATAAAGCTTGACCAGGTTATTCACTTTAACTGGGTTGATCTCACCTGTTCGGCTGTGACAAATCTGTGAGGTAAAAACAGAATTAGTTATACTAATACACTCTGTCTGGATATTTATTAGAAGCACATTATGTGATACAAATCAGGGTTATCTTAAAGCTATATTTACCTTGTGCACAGCTTTCCTTAAGATATCCTTGTATTCATCTTTGTTGATGTCTTTGCGCTGGTAGTATGGCTTGATGGCCAATTTGACTTCCTCTACTGCCCTCTCCTGGGTGTGCAGCTTCTTCAGATACTAAGCAAAAGTAAATGATTTAGAATGAATTTGTTACAGATAGGGTTGCAAGACAAATCAAACCATATTGCAATTACTTAAATATTGCGATTGCAGCATGATAAACATTTAACTTCTCAAATTGCTGTTTTGATTTCTAGGGAAAGAAAACAAAAATACATAAAATCACTGAAACAGGAAACAAGAAAACTACAAATTATAAAGCAATATCTGCTGTCTTTAAATTAATAAATCTAATTGTCTTTAAATTTAAATTAATAATCTTTGCATTCACATTACACCTGGCTGATGTCAAATCCCACTAAGTCATACTAGATTTTTTCCCCAAATTAATTGTGCAACCCTAATTATAGGAAATATATAAACATACAGAAAGGAAGGAGTGTTGATACCTTGTCAGGGTCTTTACTTTCATTGTCCCAGCCCGTTTCACTGCCCCCTGTTGGCCCTGCCATTCCCGCTGGCAATGGAGGCGGCGGAGTCTGAGCACAGCCTCCTCCCATTGAGAGTCCAGGGTGCAAGTGTGAAGGAGGAGTTTTGGTGCAGCCAACCAATGGAACAGAGCTGTGTAGAATAAACTGTGCAGGAGTGGGTCCTGGGGGTGGAGCATGTGATGGAGGAGGAGGAACTTGTGATGATATAGATGAGGATGATGAAGGAGGGTGTGTCTGTGACTGGTTCTGATTGGCCTGAGAGAGAATCTGAGTAAAATGAAGGAAAAATATAATTTTATTACACTATCAAGTTAAAGTTAGGTAATTAATTAAACTTCACAATCAATAGGTGACTGAAACTATCGATTAACAAGACTTTAGGAATTTGGTAGAACATTGTACATTCAGAAGGAAAAACCCACATAACGACAACATTATATATAGTAATAAAGGCCCGGTCACGTTAAGCCGGGGACACAAACTTAACGACTAGCTGAAATATTTTAAGACTGAACTGAACACACTTACAGACTGTTTCCTTCGACTGGAGCAGATTTGAATCTTTGACAGTCAGAGAAGAGCACAAACGTTTGACTGAGTCAGACCGCTACACAACACACTGAACGAATGGTGAGTCATGACGGGCATATATCGCGAGATCTTGTTCCAAAAAGAACATGGATAAATAAACAGCTGGCGCTATTCATCTGCAGTCCCATTTGTGCAGAAAAAACCTCTAGTGGATTAATAAAGACCTTTTGAAGCGAAGCGTTTTTATAAGAAAAATATCCATATTTAAAACTTTATAAATTCAAATAACTAGCTTCCGGCAGACGACCGTACACATATTGCATAAAACGCATCGCTTCGCTTCTAAAGGCCTTTATTAACCCACTGGAGTCATATGGATTACTTTGCTTATGGATTGATGCATTTTTTTTGTGTTCAATGTGCGGGCCCCCATTCACAACCATTATAAACCTTGGAGGACTAAGGATATTTTTAAAAATATCTCAGATTGTCACGCTGTGACATATCAACCTTCCTCACATGCCGTCTCATGATACAAATTTGCACGTTAGAGTTCACCCAACTTGAAATCTAAAATGCTGCGAAATGCAAAACTTCTTCACATGAGCTTGCATTTCCAGTCACCCGAATATGTTAGAATGGAAGTCAATGGAAAGAAAAGTAGTATGAGTGCCTCTTTGTAATTTCATAGATTTTACCTGACTTGTGGCCTGGATAAACTCCTGTGCTTTGGCTCTGCTGGCTATATTGGCCTCCTCCATTTTGAAGAGGAGGGCTGTCACTGAAAAGGGATTTAACAGTAGGACATTATGACTTCTAATCAGACTAAAAATTCAAAATGCATGTCAACAGGGAATTAGGGCTGGGCGATATATCGCATGCGATTGTCACGCGCATTTCGTCAGTAAAGCCGGTTCCCTGATTACCGCAAAATCGCCATCACCTGCTTTCAAATGGAGCGGCATACAATAGACAGAACCGTAGATCACTGACAAGCGACGCAATATCGCGTTCATATCGCAGATGAATTGCCTTCGATAATGAACGCGATATTGCGTGGCTTGCCCAGCCCAGCCCTACAGGGAATTACTTAAAAATCATGCATTAAACACTCACATGCTAAAACACCTCCAGCAGTGCAGTCCACTCCAGTTTGTAGACTCCAGGGTAAAGGCGGAGCTGAGGGGGGTGGGGGCGGAGGTGGCTTGTTTACTGAAGATGAGGACACTGAAGAAGAAGAGGAGGAAGAAGGATCATTTGCCAGAGGAGCATTGGAATGAGAGATGGAGGCCGACACCAAAGCTGCTGAAGTGGAGCATGGTGGTGATGCCTTCTGATCATCTGATAGGAGAGCTTTAGCACTGCAAGCGGACTGGGATATGGTATCGCCCCTGATCTGTGATGATAGCAGACTGGGAGGGCTGGCAGGGGACTTTGAAGGTGTGAGAGATGAGGCTTTGGACTGACCAGGGCACTCCTCCAAAAGAAATGAAGGCTCTGGTGTCTTGCAGCTACTATCAACAGTTTGAGAGTCTGGGGATGACTCTCTAGTATCTCGAGACGGAGGCAAAGATAATGGGGGTGTGTGGGGTGGTGACGAGGATGGAGGAAGAATACTTGCTGATGAGGAAGTGGAGGATGATGAAGAGGATGAGGGAGTGGGACCAGGAAGAGCTGAAGGAGGGCTGGATGGCTTGGATCCAACCCCGAGCAACGGCTGCATTTCTGTTGATACCCCTTCCCAGCCACCACCAACTGTGCTACAATTACTATTAGCGCCTTTAGAATCACTTCCATCCACAGTTAGCCCTTTCTCTCTGGGCTTCTTTCCAGGCCTCCTTCTACGTTTTGTTGCCAGTGAGGAAGTAGGGGAGGAGGCAGATGAGGACGTAGATGTAGCAGAGCTTGGCTTGGCTTTCTTCAACTTCAGTCCACTTGGATTTGTTGACGTCGGAGGCCCGAGAATGTTGCGTTGCTTCCCAGTTTTGCTTGGGTCTTTGCCTCTACCTGGAAGAGCCAGTGTCTCTGAACAGGGCTTAAGAAACGGTGACCGACTCTCATTGTCCCGGCGGAACACCACAGCAATAGACCCACCAACAACTGAGGGCCCTGAAGCTCCACTTACAACACCAGCAGGTCCAAGAAGGTCAAGGCCCAACTTCCCAGAGTTCCCAGTGGTGCTGCTAACACCCTCACGAACCAAGACAGACACTTTAGACTGGAGCTTACCCTTTCTGCTACTGCCACTGAGCTTTTTGGACCTGCCAGAACGCCCGGCATCCTTCTTCCCTACTTTTTCCTTGCCGGTTTTCCTTCCTCGTTTAGTAGTGGATGAGAATGCTGTGGGCTGAAGGGAGGTGGTGTTGCCTGAGGATGCAGAAAGAGGTGGTGAGAGAGATGACAAAAGGTTTTTACTTTTGGCTTTTGGTCTATGAGAAGAAGAGGAGGAGGTGGATTCAGACTGACCAACTGTCTTGCCAGGTCTGGATTTCTTCTTCAGATGATGTCGGCTAGTTTTGGGTGCTCCAGATTTAATTTTGGGACTGGGTAGAGGGGGCTCAGGAGGAGGAGGAAGTAGTGGCGAGTCCTCTAGTGAAGGGTAGTCTGAATCCAGTGCTTCCCCATCCAAAGAGAGCATGTCTACCTCAGGACGGTCAGAGAGATGATCTGATTCATATCCATGATAACGAGGAGATGTTATGGAGGTGGGTCGGGACCTACTCCTGTGCTCCTCGTCCTTTCTCTCATCATCATCTGACCGTCTCCTTCGTTTTTTCTTCCTCTTATGATGTTTGTCAGAGCTCTGTGATCGGCTGTGGGAGCGCCGTTGGCTACAAGGCGGTGAACTTGGGACTGTGGTGGTCGTTGTAGTGGTGGTAACAGTGATGGTACGTTTGATTGCGAAAAGATCAGAGCCATTGAGATCCTGAATTGACGGGGGTACAACAGGCCTGCTATCTCTTCTCCTGTCCCTGTCTCGATCTCTAATCATTTCTTTCTCTCTGTCTCTCCTCTCACTGCTTCCTCTGCCCCCCTTTGTACTGTCTCTCTCTCTGCTGCTTGACCTCCTGTTATCCTCATCCCTATCTCTCCTTCGTCCATCTCTTCTTCTGGAGTCTCTGTCGTGCTCTCTATCCCTGTCGTCTCGCCACCGGTCTTTATCCCTGTCTCTATCCCTGTCTCTTTCATGGTTCCTTTCTCGCTCTCTCTCCCTTTCTTTATCTCGCTCTCTATCTTTGTGGCGGTCCTCCGAGGGGCTGGACCAAGATCTGCGACTGTGTGCGTGTCGGGAGGCATTCTGGGAGTGGGAGCGGGAAGGAGGTTCTGGAGTGCTCTTGCGTCTCTTTTTCCTCTTGCGACTAACGCTTCGGCTGCTTCTCCCTCTCTCCCTATCCTTGCTTTTATTCTCTTTTTCACTTCTCTTTTCATGGTCCCTCTCTTTGCTTTCTCTTTTCCCTTCACCTGACTCCTTTCCCTCTTTCCTTTTTTTCCTCTTTTCCTTCTCTCCTCTTCCCTCTTTCCGCTTGCGTCTATCCCTATCCTTTGAACTCTTGGAGGATTTGCGACTCCTCCCTTTATCAGTGGATAGAGGTGGAGAATTGGGAAAGGAAGGAGAGGGCAAAGGCAAAACAGGAGCAGGAGGAGGGGATATGGATGCAGAAGAAGGGCATGACCTGAATCTTTCTTTTCGTCTACTCGTCAGTTTTCGTCTCAGATCTCCAACACCCACAGAAGCCACTGGTTCCCTCTCCCATTCTTCATCAGCACGGACAGATACAAACCCATCGCCCTCTAAGACCCGTAAGATCCTCTCTGGTTTTGGGACACCCCCTTGAAGGTAAGAGGGACTGCTTGAGGATGGAAGCAACACCTCCCTCCTTCTCTCAATCACTCGTTCTCTTCCTCTTTCATTGGCCCCTACTATCTCTCCTTCTTCTATCTCAGAGTGCTCAGAGTCTGTACCCCGTTCTCTTTGATTTTTTCCCTGTTCCCTCATTCTGTCTTTGATGGATCGCTTGCTGTTGAGTTCTAAAGGTACATTATTGAACATCGAAGATGGAGCGTCAATTTCTGTTGAATCTGGAGGCCCCCCCTCTGTGCCAGCAGGCGGCCCCATTTCCAATGCTCTTTCAGCTTTTACAACATTCCCTTCGCTATTAATGCTGCTTCCTCCCTCATCCACACATCTTTTCTCTTCCTCTGTTTCAGAGGCTGGAGAACCTGTCGGTTCAAAAGGATCATACTTATCAACCTCTTCCTCCTCATCTTCAGTGGATGCCCGGTCTCTCTCCCCCTCACCTTCTGTTGGGTGAAAGGGGTCGTATATGTCATTTTCTAAACTCTCCCTCTGTCCATCATTGCATGGATGTGCGAATGATGAAGATGCATGGAGTGAAGGATTAGAAGAAGAAGGTGGCACAGGCATTGATGATGGCACCAAAGTGGACGACGTGGATGACACAAAGTCTCCAGTTCCTTTGCTGCCTCTGCTGTCTCCTGCATGGCCTCTGTCTTCATCCTCATGGTAGTTTGTACCCATTCCACCAGGAGATGATGATGAGGGGGAGGAAGAAGGGGAAGAGGGAGCAGATGAAGGAGATGATGGTGAGTTGGAGGGTGATGAGGGGAGAGGGCTTTTGGCCATTTCTATGACCCTCTCAGAGATTTTAAGGGAACAGGGCAGTTGCATCTGTCCCGAGACTTGAATTACACTTGAGCAGCATCCAGGAAAAGAGCCTGAAGGCAAAGAACTGTCTACAGGCACTATCTTTTTCCTTAAAGATGCTGGAAAGAGAAAACGTCCTTTCAAAAAAGATCCTACAGAAGATAGAAAATAAAGAAATTAGTTTGATCACACATTACAGTATTATTACATTATCATAAAGTACAGACTTAAACCTACCTGGTTTCTGGTAACCAAAGTTTGGGGTAACAGATGTCAACAAAGCAAGAGATGCGCCGTCCTCTACTTTCACCTCTGCTGTTAGCTCCACATCAAAGTCACTAAAGGAGAAACAAAACTATTATACAACAATTTCCTTCATACAAGATTTATAGTTTTTGAATTACATTGTTTAATACAAATCAGGCCCCAACAATAAGTTTTAATGTCAAGTGTCAAAGCAAAGTGCATTTTTTTAAAACATTATGAGTACAACAATTTACAGCAAATAACATTTTTATAAATTTAATAACTTTTATAAATTTTTGTAATTTGCAACAATATCTTTAACAGCTATAATGCAATTAAAGGAGACTTGAAAGGCATAAAACTTGGGATAGGGATTTTACAAAAATATTTTATTTGAATATATTGTCTCATAAAAAAAACATATTTGATTATTCATTTATTTCAATGAACTTTAACGAGAAGGATGACATTTTTTAATCATTAAGTTTATGTCACCATTTCTGAACAAGCTAATGATTAGGCTATATACCCAACAAGCTTACAATATATATCCTGATGTTTTTTTAAATGTTTTTTGTTCAAATCATTGAACAATGTGTAAAAACAAAAGAATTTAAGCTCATACAGCACGAACGAAAAGATGCTAATAAAGAACACTATGCCAATTATCGTACAGAACTTGTATATATATATACACTGGAGTCAGCAGTCATCTGACAAATGTTGCACATGACATGATCATTTCGATCAAAATAATAGCGGTAGTTGACATCCACTTTGGGATTTTTAAATTCAGGGAAATTTAGTAATGTTTGGCCTCTGATTAATATGTATGCACATATTTCACTCAAATTATTCAATGTAATTATATTAAACCTTAAATTTTACATTATGTTTGGAAAAAAAATAAAACCACACTATTAGGCCAAAAATTGTGTATTGAACATTTTATTTATATTGAGCTATCCAAAATAAAACAATTCCAAGAAAATCACACTTAAAACAACATATAACAAATAAGGTTGTTAAAGTACCCTGCTCGATATGATATTTTTCCCTTACAAATTTCTACATTCTGTTTTTATGTTATTAAATGCTACTTCATTTGCGTGTGTTACTCATCTTGTTTATATACTCATCTTGTCCCCATATTAAGGATCATCTTTTCGTCACACTGCTCGACCACACGCACTCGTCTCCATGCAGTGACTGAATGTTATATTATGTGTATATGCGCGCAACGAATCGCACATCAAAATAACATTCAGTTAGTGTATGCACTAACTGACATGTGGCTAAACAGTGTAGCAAAAGGATAATCATATTATTCTGTCTTTTATTAATATACAAAAAAAGGAAAACGGCTCTCAAAAGGAAACCGACTCTCACCGTTCAATTAAAAGGAGAAGCTAAACCCATCTGTCACAGGATAGTTTAAAGTCTAATGGACCATTTTGATCATAACAAAATTTTTGACAAAATATGTAGTGTTTTGCCTTAATAGGCCAGCACTCTACAAATACAATAAAACAATCCTTTATAACAATCAACAAGCACATCACTGACACAACACTCACACCCCTCTAAGTTAAGCATTTAAAACAATTATTATTTAAATAGAAAATAAAGTCAAATTTTGGATAGGACATCAATAGGTACTATCAAGCTCAATTTGGAATTGTATCTGCTTAATTAAGCACTTACCAGTCTAGGTACTGAGGTTGTGAGCTGAGCTGAGGCACAAGAAATACAGGCTCAGAGGAAGTAACAACAGAAGCCCCCTACAAGAATGCAACACAAATTAAACAGTTAAGAGGTCAACTCAGGTCACAGGTTTCAAACTGGGTAAATTACAGACAAAGCATGTAACGAGACAACCTAATAACGTACAATTATGCAAAGAGTGTAAATGATTTTACTTTACCAGTTCACTAGGCTCATCCTCTGAGGTCTCCCTATTTCCCTGGAAACATCTTAAGCCAACTGTCCTTCTGTCTGCTTTAGGATCCACTTCCTCCTCTTCATCAGGACATTGTTCAGTCTGTGACTACAAGAAGATGAGACTGAAGACATTCAGTGTATTCAGCAGAGAGCTGTGCATACTAAATCTTCATCTCATCGTCTACAGTATGATCACAGTGAGTGTCCAACCTGCTCCAACACTAACAAGTACAGTTTCATATCGCTTTATATGACACTTACCTTGCCTGGCACAACTTCTTTATCCTTTTCAGCCTGTCCATCTGTTACCATCTACACATAGTAGACAACACACAACACTACTGTTATGAATAACCTAGATCTGAAACCTCAGCTCTGAGCAATCATAAAGCTGAATCCGTTATGATAATCATACCTGAGGGATGTGATAAAAACTACATGTGCATTTAATCTGTCTTTAACTAGAAGACCTCTCAGAGGAACTTGATCACTGAGGAGAATGCATGATCTGTATTGACATTCAACAGTCAACATTGTGGCTTCAATTCTTGACCCAGTGACAGCACTGATCGTGTGCAGTGGATGACACTGATTTAAGATGATGCTAACTAGTAACGTTACGAGTGCTCCACTGCAGTGCTTGCCTAACGTTACCTATGTCCTCACTTGTTAACTGTCATGAGAAAAACCGCCAAAACCCATGTTGAATGCATTTACTATTACTAGCTGACTTTCTTATCAAGTCTTCATTTTAAGCAGCCTTCTCGCACTAGCGACAATAATTTATAGCCTACAATTTGTCGTCCACAGGGGTTAGCTGGATGGCTAAGTTAGACAAGCTATAAGAGCTGTTTACCTTCAAAGTGCAGAGATGAACCGGCTGGTGAATCCCAAAGCTAAAGACCCGCTGAAACCCTCCACAGTGTTTTTGTTAACTTTAAAACGACATGCAGAAGCACGGAACATTTTTTCTTTTAGGAACACAATAAGAGGCCCATCCCATCCGATTCCGCCATTTTGCTTCCCCTTCTGTGAAACTGCCGGCATGGGCTTATGGGAAATGATGTTTTTCATCAAAGGCTACTATTTCTGTGGAGACGAGGCAAGTCGAGGGCGAATACAAATGTCTCTGTAACGAAGGCGAAATATTCTACAACATGGAAAATCTAGAAAATAATTTAGGGTCAAATGATTACAGTACATTAACATTTATTGTCATGTAGGCCTGGTCCATTTTTGCTGGTCTGATATATGGTGATTGTTTAAACCTGAGACTCAAGTGATTATGAAATAGTTCTGTTTAGTAGACATAAGTGAGTTTAATTAGGTAGTTAATTATAGGCCTATCACTCGATTTAAATTGGGTCTTTAAATTGTTGGAAAATTAGATGTTTCATGCAACAGACTCTGTTAATGTTTACTAATGTACTAATTTAAAACTGCAAGACTCTTTGGGAAATTCAAAAACTTCACATTAAAACCATATCTTGGAATCGTTTTATGCATTTTTTTGTATATATATACTTTTCAAAAATCTTTTGACAAAAAGATTTGTGTTTTATTTTTTCATTGTTCCAGGACCAGACTTTTCAATTACTTTTTATGCCTTTGGCACATGCTTTTATCCAAAGCGAATTACATTACATTTTTATCACTTAATGCAATTCCTGGGAATCAAACCCATGATCTTGGTGTTGCTATCGCCATGTTTTTACTGTCTGAGCTACAAGAATGCATTAATGAATATTTTAATGTAATTACATACATGAATAATTAGTCTTAAGTAGTTTTTGTGCTATTTGAGCAAACGACAACAAAAACAGTCTGATTTTTAATGTTTGCAAACTTTTTAATTGAAAACATGGCCATTGTGTGACATTTCGAGTAATAGTTCATTCACTGCTGTATCCATACAAATAGGCCAACCATATCCCAAACCTGCAGACATTACTTAAATAATGCAAAAAGTTCTTGTCATTACCAGAGCTGGGTAGATTACTTATGAATTGTAATTGTAGTGCGCAGTTACTGATTACAAATTACATTAAAAAAAATTTAATCAGTAATATAAACTCTTAGATTACAAATTTTTGGTAATGTAATCTGACTACTTTTGGATTAAATTTAGATTACTTTTGTGCTAACCCTTATTTGATGTCACATTATATTGTAGGATAATCTTGTACTATTTTTACAGATACAAAGAAAAAATATATTCCAAAAAGTATATTCTATTAACCAAGAAGAGCCTCAAATAAATAAATAAATTGCAATGTATGGACAGTAAATACTTCAAAATACTAACACTAATGTACACACTGTTAGTGTTTGCTGATAGTAACACTGAATAAAACTAAATCACATCTTATGATTTTAAAACATATTTACTTAAAATTAAGTACATTTAGAAAACAGCAACATTACAAAAACAAATATTGAAAAACATGAAATTCACAGCAATATCACTGCTACATCAAATATTTAATCTATATTTCATATATTATTATTATTTCATATCTATATTTCATCTATATTTCCCCCTCACCACCGGAAAAACTCGAAGAATCACGAATGTATAAAAGTGACAGGTTATTATGAAAAAAATATAAATGCTAAAAAAATGACAAATTAGGGGAATCAATGAATTGTGAACAACTGCCATTGTGTAAATAATATGTAATCATGTAATCCATAAAAAGTACTTGATTTTTGGAATCTGATTACATAATCCAGATTACATGTAATCCGTTACTACCCAGCTCTGGTCATTACTTAGGTGAAGTATATGCATCAGATTCTCTATGTGTTACAGTAATTCTCCAGGTCATAATAGTCACAGTAGAAATGGCAGCACTGCTCTACAATGCCTCTCTTTGCAACGCTGCTTCTGGCAGTGCCCCTCTCTCCACTCTGAGCAGCCACTCCCGTCTGCCGCAGGAAGGGGGCGCTGTTCCTCATAATGCCTATTTGAAAGACAGTGTTACAAAGGATTTAAAAGCAGTCATACACACTGGTATTAAATTAAATAAATGAATCAAATAGTTTTATATTTTCTGCAGAACACATACACAACTGAATTCATTTCCAATAAATATTATGGCTATACTCTGCTACAGTCACAAGAGAGGGGAGACCAGGGATGGTACAGGGGGTTCATAATTGTATACTGTCACAAAAATGTTACACCTGAATGGCTGGCTTTTTACAAGGGTATTCTAATGGTTTAATAATAGTCTATATCATAAATGTATTCAAACTGTAGGCTATGTGTGACTTAAAGGGATAGTTTACCCAAAAATTTACTCACCCTCTTGTCATTTCAAACCTATGACTTTATTTCTTCTGTGGAACATAAAGATATTTTGAGAAACATCTCAATGTTTGTTTTTTTCATACAATGGAAGTCAATGGGCTCTAAAACTTTCTGTTTACCCATTTTTTCCCCCCAAAAGAGTTCCACAGAAGAAAGAAACTCAAATGATAGATTTTTTTAATCATATCTGCCTTTTCTCTTCTCTTCTATAATTATAGTCTCTTAACACAATTGCAGTCAAGTCAAAACTGTAATAAAATAAAATATTGTGACATTGAACGTCTCGTTTTTTTACCCAAGAACTCCCCCATGAAAAAAAAGTAATTTATAGTAAATACTAATGTTTTTGAACCATACTATAGTAAATTGTAGTATACTGTATATATATTATAGTATTTACAACACTTTGTTAATGAATGCTACAGCATACTGTAGTATTAACTCTAGTGAACTGATAAACTGTAATAATACTGTAATACTGTAGTATACTTTAGTTGTTACTACCAGAGGTGTAAAGAGTATCTGAAAACCATACTTGAGTAAAAGTACTGATACTTTACATCGAAAATGACTCCACTACAAGTTACAAGTAACCAATTCCAAAACGACTTGAGTAAAAGTCTACGAGTATCTGATTTTAACAGTACTTAAGTGTTTTACTCATGCTGAATGTAGGATCAGAGATGCACTGGTCCTGAGAGACATGCCAGTGAAAATAACAAACAATTGATTTGTAAGATGAGAAATCAAGTTTTTTTTTTCTAAAATTAAAATAAAATTGAACACCTCAATGTTGCAACAAATCAAGGTCGACACAACCTTTTAAACGTCTACAAACTCTGAAGTCTCAGTTAAGCTCAAGTGCACAAAAAGGCCACAAGTAAACTAATATCCTTCAAAACGGTCTTGTCAATAACCTGCTAATGCACTCACATTCAACGTAAAGTATCCTTGTAGACAAATTTTGGGTGAGTAAAGGCAAAATGCACAAGATATAGTACCTTCAATGCCCTTACATGGCTATATCGCTTCTTTATAGCAGAAACAAACTGCTGCAGAAAAAAGTTAGGTGCTATGAAAAATGTAATTTGTAATTGCATTACTCATCACAAATGTAGTGGAGTAAAAAGTAAATTTACTTGCTCAAAAATGTAGTCAAGTAAAGAGTAAAAGTTGCTAATATTTTTGTTACTCAGTACAACTACAAAGTAGCCAAAAAGATACTTAAGTACAGTAACTAATTACATTTACTCAAGTACTTTACACCTCTGGTAACTACAGTAAACTGTAGTGTATTGTAGTATAATATACCCTATATAGGCTAGTTGTAGAAAACTTAGTACAGTATTGGGTAAAGTAATTTGTTTATATTACTATAGTTGTTATATTATCACAGCAACTCTAGAATTACCACAACAAATGAATTCAAGTACTTTACTATAGTATGGTTCAAAATCACTATAAATGACTATAGTATTTTTTCATGTGGGTTCATATGCACCGATTGGACACTGCTAAATGCACAATTGTAAATGCACTACACAGAAATGCATGTGCAGCTAAACTTACGGAAACCGAAACGCTTTCCAGGCTGGTAGAAGAGACCCTTTTCCCCACAGACGAGTAGCAGCGCTTCCACAAGCTGAATCCCGCACAGCTTTCGATTCCCAAACGCGCCACTATGTGTCACCAGAGAGCCGGCACACAGAGACAGCAGGAGCAATCCAGATCTGTGCATTCTCCTTTTTTTAGGAAACTTACCAGATCACGAAACAAAAAATATCAACTCCTAATTCTGTATGGTCAGGTTGATTGCGTCCTGTCAAGAATGAGTGTGTTTCCCCAGCCCGCCAGTACTGGGGTTATTTTCTCTCCCTCGCTGTTTTTGTCCTGTCTCTCTGTTCTAATGCACCCTGTTTTTATGAGGGTCCATCTGGATCTGAACAACTAGCCTCAATTAATCACCTTCAATAAGTACCAATAATTACCCCTATCAGCTTACCCCAGTCATCCCAGCCTTTCTGACCCCCCACTTTGTTTTAATTACCCCTATTACCCTTTATATAAACCTGTGCTGCTTTCATCTCTCTCTCTCCAACCCTCTGTCTTTTCCTCAATGTTGTCTGAATGCCAGCATAGCTGCTCAAGTTTTTTTCTTCCTATTGTCTGGCTCTATTGGCTTTTCCCACTAATGAGCGCTCCTGTATGGAGGACGAAACGAGGATAACTATCGCAGTAAATTGTATTAACATCATTAACAAAGGAAGACATTACAAAACAGCAAACCTTTGTCAACAGACAGGGCCAAATGCACAACCGTGGAGGCAGAATTAGTTTTATGAGCAGTGAATGAGTGAGAGAGGATGGGTGGGATTAGTTTGGGAAAACTCAAAGCTAAATCTGAGGCCTGTCAGATTACAGACAGAAACCCATGAAGACAGGCACATACGCACACTAAAACGTGTTGTTTGCGGGGACATTTTTTAAAACCTGTGCTTTTAAAACCACAGAGGGTGAGTGCAGGAATATGAATGTATATCTAAACGTTATATAAGACTGTGTCAGTACTTCCTAACTTTGTTTTATTTATCTTTACATATGTTATATTTTGGTTGATTTCTATTAGGAATGCCTGTGGACGTGGAGAAGATTATTCAGTTTATCAAACAAGGAGACCAGGACAATGTTCAAATACATCTGGATGATTACAACGCTCAGGTAAATACAACTTCAAGCGAAATGCTGAAATTTAATTAAATATAATAAGATTAATTCTGATCATCGCTGTGCTAGGCAGAAGAAAAAAAAAACTGTGTTAGCATCTTCTACAACACTCAGATATTAGCAGTTTCCATGACAACAGAGCTGGGGTAAACCTGAAGGGTGTTTTCTCATTACTTATCCAGTCATTTTACAATGTCTGTGATGCGGTGAAGTTTTAGTGTCTAGCGTTTGAAGAGCCTTTTACATTCCACTGTCTCTCTTATATTTCACCTTTTAATAACCCGTTTGTTATTCGCAGAACTCCAAATGTTTCTTTTTTGATGTGGAAGAAAAGGAGAGAAGAAAGGTAAATTCAAAATCCTAATGTTTGTGTGTTTATCCGTCTGCCCTCAATCTGAGGACACACATGGTGTGGATTAACACAGCTAATAATGTAAATCTCACTCATCCACCTTCACTTATCTTTATCCCTTGCTTCACCCTCATCTCATTCTTTCAGTGCGTATGATACTCACAAACATGTTTTTTAATCATATTTCCTCTCTTTTTGCCCAATACTCATGACTCATTCTCCTATATGGATGAACTGAGAACAGCAGAGAGAGCTGGATGAGGTAAATCTTTCACATGACCTACAGAAAAGAAAAAAAAAGAGAGTAGGTATTTGCTGTAGATAAAGAAGGGAGTGAGATGTCTGTGGGGAAGAAAAATGAGAGAGGTGGATAATCTGAAACTAATATACTCGCCGTCTATCTCACCCTGGGGCACCTGTACATGCCGGCTCCCAGAATGTCGGTGTCGGAAGGGCCTGTTAACTTTTTGAGCTCATTATTTTGTTGTTACTGAGCACCAATTATTGTGCCGTGTGTCAAAAAGATAATGTATTGGTACTCGTACATTCACAAAAGCCATTTAGAGCTGTTCATCACGCCTGTGCTCAAAAAAATAAAGCTTTTATAATCTCTCCTCTGTGTTCATGGATTCTACCCGAAGCTTTTATTAGTCTTCAATGAACTTCTGTTGGTGATTTCGTAAGAAGCAGGCCAGTGTTTAAATCTGAATGTTGAGCTTGAAGAGCAGTCATTGACTTTATTCTTCCCCTGTCATCTCTCAGTTATTGCAAAAGCTTTTTTTTTTTTTTTCTGCTTGTTTAACCCCACTTTCTCTGGTCTCTCGTAAATGTACTTGTGTTTGTTCTTCTCCACCCAGTTCCGTAGGAATAAAGTGAGAGAGTATATCCCAGACTCTGACTCTGATTTCGACTCTGATGAGAATGAGGATCCAGATCTTGTTCTGCGGAGGGTGAGTCAATTTCAAGCATAACTTCTTTCATACAATATGACTAAAAGGACATGAACAACTCAGAATCTCATCCATATATTCTAGTTCATTTTCAGAATTGAAAAATGTTCACCCTTTAAATTGATTTAGATCTTTAGTTCACCCAAAATGAAATTTCTGTCATTAATTACTCTCCCTCATGTCGTTCCAAACCCGTAAGACCTTCGTTCATCTTCAGAACACAAATTAAGATATTTTTGATAAAATCCGATGGCTCAGTGAGGCCTGCATTGACAGCAAGATAATTAACACTTTCAGATGCCCAGAAAGCTACTAAAGACATATTTAAAACAGTTCATGTGACTACAGTGGTTCAACATTAATGTTATGAAGCGACAAGAATACTTTTTGTGCACCAAAAAAAAACAAAATAATGACTTTATTCAACAATATCTAGTGATGGGCGATTTCAAAACAATGCTTCATGAAGCTTTTCGAATCTTTTGTTTTGAATCAGTGGTTTGGAGCGTGTATCAAACTGCCAAAGTCACGTGATTTAGATGTTTGAAACGAGGCTTCGTTACGTCATAAGTGTTTGGAAATTTCAGTGGTTCACGTGACTTTGGCAGTTTGATACACGCTCTGAACCACTGAATCAAAACAAAAGATTCGTAAAGCTTCGAAGCTTCATGAAGCAGTGTTTTGAAATCAGCCATCACTAGATATTGTTGAAGAAAAGTCATTATTTAGTTTTTTGGTGCACAAAAAATATTCTCGTCGCTTCATAACATTAAGGTTGAACCACTGTAGTCACATGAACTGTTTAAAATATCTTTAGTACCTTTCTGGCCATCTGAAAGTCTAAATTATCTTGCTGTCAATGCAGGCCTCACTGAGCCCTCGGATTTGATCAAAAATATCTTAATTTGTGTTTTGCGTAGATGAACGAAGGTCTTACAGGTTTGGAACGACATGAGGGTGAGTAATTAATGACTGAAATTCATTTTTGGGTGAACTAACCCTTTAAATCAAACTGGCCACACCTCACAGGAAGTTGAAGAATTTACTAAATTGCAATTCAAAAACATCGATCAATTGTTCTGTCATTCTATTTATAAGCCTTCAAACTTGAAGGCTTTTAAAGGTTTTCTCAAAGACATTCAAACCTTGTTCAAATGAAAAAAAAAAGTCTAATTAAGGAAACATTATTCAAAACTATTGTCTTAAATGTTTTCTAAACATTACACTTATATGAATTTCAGTTTCTTACATTAAAACTGTAACTTGTCCATAAAGTAGGAGTCTTCAAGCTTTTTTCAGTCCAGTGACTTCTTGGTGAACAGAAAGATGGAGCAGGGACTCCCCATTAAATTTTGTATAAAATTGAGTGCTGCATTTTAAATTTTGACAATACAAACACATGAATAGCGCCAAATTAATGTATTTTCATATTTTATGTTTACAAAGTCATTAGAATGATCATTATTGATTTACAGTTTTACTAAACATATTTTCATGTGTAAGAGACAATAAAATGTTTAGCTGAACTTTCTTTAATTCTGTTTGGAGTTTACTTTTTTGGTCCCATTTTACTAAAAAGCCCCATCAAATACATCATTAAATACCTTAAACCTTTCAATCATTCTCTTTTCGGTCTCCTCCAGAGGCTTGCTGCAGCTCTGATCTGGTTTATTCGCATGCGGCTGCAGCCGGGCGTTTTGAGGGTGTGTTTGCGAACTTTGCGAATCATCTCGCGGGACCGAAAGGCCTTGGCACCCCTGATCACGGACTATGCCATTGTAACTCTCGCTCGCCTCGGGGGCATCTCCATCCTGCCTACCTGGCCCGAAGAAGAGGATGCTCAGTGGGGCTCCTCCTACAGCGACATCACTCCTGAGAATGAGACAGAGACACACCCAGAAAATAATGGCAGCAATACCCAATGCCCAACATGTTACAGTGAGACAGATGATTCAGTCTGTGCCTCTGCAGCCTGTGCTGAGTCTTCAGTCAGTGAAGGAGAATTGCAATTCTACCCTGTCAATATAACATCTAACTGTAATAATGGGAGAGAAACACAAAATGACCACCATGAAGAAAGTATAAGGAAAGATGGGGTCTGTGGGGTGTTGACAAGAGGAAAGAGGGATACCAGAGGAGAGAAGGATGAGGAGGGGGAGGAGGGGCATGATGATGGAGAGGTCTGGAGGAAAGAGGCAATGAAGACTCTGTGCAATGTCATCTACAACAGCCCGAAAGCACAAGAGAGAGCCAGCACCCTGAAGTATTGCTCAAATTTAAGATGTTACATTTGAAATATTTGTCATGTACAATGTCATCAAATAATTCAATATCGTTAGCGAAAACTCACTCTGTCTGATTCATTGTTTGTGCTTTGTTTTCTTCATCAGGTTGCTCCATGGCCTGTCAGAGAGACTGAAGGAGGGTATACATTCCTCATCACCTCCAACTGGTCAATTTTTTGAACTGCGGCTTCTCTTTCTCTTGACTGCTTTACGGCCTGAACTTAGGATAGAGCTCCGCCAGGTAACACTCACACTAATGATTTGCATATTGAATATGGAAATATTGTGTACAGGCGTTTTCAGACTTTTTCTGAAAACTCCTTGGTGGAGAGAAAGATAGAGCAGGGACTCCCAGTTAAATTTTGTATAAAATTGATTGCTGCACTTTACACTTTTTATCAGTCACTTTGGTACATTTCTCAGATCACAACTGAAATTCTCCAAAACTACTTGTTCAACCTCCACATCATCTAGTCACATGTGCACATCATAAAAGCAAATTTTCTTTCTTTTGAACAAATTTCCAATGCTTTGGTACATTATCAATTTTTTATGTCTGTCATGTTGATCAAAATATATTATACTGGTTCTCTGTTGTATAAAATATAAAACCGTTGCCATAGTTTACATCAGGAAATACTCTGAGTACACTTACATTGACAACATGGCTAAGCATTTTGACTGTCTTGTTTGTGAACAAAGGATAACACTGATATGCTCATTGACATAAATAATTTTGAGAGATGAGCAAAGGATTTTGAGCAAGTTACAGCACTTGCAGGTAATCCATTGTGTGGTGCTGTTTGTACAAATTATTTCACAAAACATACTGGTTTGCAAATGTTAAGGAAGATTCGAGAAATGTACCTAAGCGACTGAGAAACACTGTAAACCTGGACTATCAAAATATGTGAATAGTACTATATTATAGTTTTTCTCAGTCGCTTTGGAGCATTTCTCAGCTCATACTTAATATTGGCAAACCATTAAATTATGTGCATTTCTCAAAACAATTCGTACAAACAGCACCACACAATGGATTACCTGCAAAATCCTTAGTTCATCTCTCAAAAGTATTTATTTCAATNCTTACATTGACAACATGGCTAAGCATTTTGACTGTCTTGTTTGTGAACAAAGGATAACACTGATATGCTCATTGACATAAATAATTTTGAGAGATGAGCAAAGGATTTTGAGCAAGTTACAGCACTTGCAGGTAATCCATTGTGTGGTGCTGTTTGTACAAATTATTTCACAAAACATACTGGTTTGCAAATGTTAAGGAAGATTCGAGAAATGTACCAAAGCGACTGAGAAACACTGTAAACCTGGACTATCAAAATATGTGAATAGTACTATATTATAGTTTTTCTCAGTCGCTTTGGAGCATTTCTCAGCTCATCCTTAATATTGGCAAACCATTATGTGCATTTCTCAAAACAATTCGTACAAACAGCACCACACAATGGATTACCTGCAAAATCCTTAGTTCATCTTTCAAAAGTATTTATTTCAATGAACATATCAGTGCCATCAGAATGACAAGTCATTGTTTACAAACAAGATAGTCAAAATATTTAGCCACGTTGCAGAGGTGTAAACTGAACACCTCAATATTGCAATAAATCAAGGTCGACACAACAACCTCTTAAACGTCTACAAACTCTCAAGTCTTATCTTATTCTAGGTCTTATCAAAATAGCAGATAAATAAAATAATGTTAAGTAAAATTAAATAGTCAAAGTCTACTTGCACTGGATGTGCTGGTTCCACCTCATTACCGGCTGCAGTCCTCTTCTAAATCAAACACCTGCGATTCACAACTATCTGCTAATCCACTCGCATTCACGTAAAGTATCCTTGTTGACAAGTTTGGGTGAGTAAAGGCAAAACGCACAAGATATAGTACCTTCAATGCCCTTAGATGGCAATATCGCTTCTTTATAGCAGAAACAAACTGCTGCAGAAAAAGTTAAGTGCCATGAAAAATGTAGTGTGTAACTGCATTACTCATCACAAATGTAGTGGAGTAAACCGTACATTTACTAGTTAAAAAATGTAGTCAAGTAGAGAGTAAAAGTTGCTAATATTTTTGATACTCAGTACAACTACAAAGTAGCCAAAAAGATACTTAAGTACAGTAACTAATTACATTTATTTAAATGCTTTACACCACTGCCATGTTGTCAATATAACAGTGAACTCTGTCAGTATTTTCAGATGTAAACTTTGGCTACGATTTTGATGACAATGATTGAAAATGCATAAGACTGTTCTTTATCTGTATGGCATATATACATTTCATCAGTACAAATTTACATGTTACTCTATGTGGGATATTGATTGCAAGATGGACGGGATTCACAGGTACACTTTTACTGTTTGTCTGTCAACAAATTACAGTACAATTGTGTTATAAAGAAAAATACAAGAATATATATATATATATATACTGTATATATAGTCATTATGTCTCTATAAAGTATATTTACTGTACAATGTAAAATGCAACTGGACTACTGTAAAACAACATTACAGTAAGTACACAGTATTACAGTATAGTGAACATTGTCTTAAAACAAGCCTGTTCTGTCCACAAACTTTTGAATGATTGAGGACACGATTGTCCTCCCAACATTCGGCTGTACCTTTTGACCAGCTTCGGCCATAAGGTCATGATTGAGAACATGGTCCACAATACTGGCCATTATTCCATCAGAAACATCTCTATAATCTTGACCTCTTCAATTGTTTTGCCTCTGTACCCTTACATCACACATCCTTACACCTCTTCTAATTCCCGGCTGTTGACCCTGTTTGTTTCTTTGTTGTTCTTCCATTGTCAGAATTTGTAACGCTGTGTTGTGCTCTGTCTATATCTGCTTCCCAAATGAAGCTTCATGAGATGACATCTGAGCTATTTTAGAGAACTGGTTGATCATTGGTTGATCTAATGCTTTACATTTCCCTTCATTAGCGAAATTCAGAATTCAGCTCCGCAATTCATCACTTCAGGACGCATTTACAAAAGGTCTAATAAAAAAGTGTAGAAAATATGGTCGACAGTTTATGACAACTAGTTCAACCATTTTGTTTGTAATGACTTATGCAAGGGGTAAGACTATTCAACAGGAAACCATATATGTTTTGATAAACATAAGCAATTGACAATGTAGGAAACAGCAGACAGTTGTACATAATCAACTGCATGACTGTACAAAAGCATTTGCAATTTGTTCAAAAGAAAAGAAATTGCTTTTATGAGGTGGACAAGTGACTAGATGATGTGGAGGTTGAATAAGTAAACACTAATGTATGTACATATTTTATAGTTACAAAGTCAATACAATTATCACTATTGATTTTTAATTTTACTAAACATTTTAATGTTTAATGTAACTAGCTGTTTAGCTTTTAAACGTTTTTTTAAAGTTTACTTATATTTTTGTTAAACATTTTATCAAAAAAAGTCATTTGTAATAAAACAATACTTAGTAGACCACATAAAAAGAAAGTGTTACGAGAACACAAACTGCCCTTTTAATTTGATTTTCATATCTGTGGGCATTTCAGAAGCTCATTCTGTCTTCTCTTTCTGTCAGGAGCGCGGCATGTCCATGCTGACTGCAGCTCTGGAACAGTGTTTAGAAGTGTGCTGGGGTGAAACGCATGAGGTGCTGACTGACCTGACAGCACCCCCTGTGTGTAAGGAGGTGTCTCAACGTGCCCTTGAGATTCTGAAGATCCTATTTAACATTACCTATAATGTGCACAGACAGGAAGTTGACGAGGTGAATGCTGTTTATTTTCCCTTTGGCATTTCTTTGCCCCTAAAAGCCACATCTGGGTCATTTCAACTTTTGAACTCTATATTTGACTTGACTTGATTATTTAAATAATGGCCAGAAAAATACAGGACTATTAACAAGACTAACATAAAGAGCTAAATCATTGGGATTGTACGGAGCCCCTAAAGGGACATGGTGGTAGAAAAAAAAATGGGAAGGAAGGAAATTTTACGTGGTGGTGGAAAAAAAATTGGGATGGGAGGATTTTTTTTTTTTTTTCAAATCTTTTGCGTTCCCTCGCAAAGATGTTTTGCGTTCCCACGCAAAGTTACAATCGTTCCCTTGCTGTGAGTTCGGACAAACACTTCCTCTTTAATATCCCGCTGGCTGGCAGTAGTGTTTCAATTAGTAACATACGTTAATAATGCACACAAATAATGCGCGGCTCATAGAGTTTGAACTTGTTGGACTCAAAAATGAAGAAATGCAGTCAGTGCTTATGTCAAGCAGTTCAGTTGGCAATATATTCACAGATTCGAGCTTCCCGGATTAATAACTGTTAAAACACAAATGCAGAATCATAGTAACCTAGACAACAAGCTACAACAACCCAATTGCCCTCAAATGTGCTTTATAATAAATTGGTCTATGAGCAGGCGGCGGAGATACACGTCTGAAGGGACCGTCTGAAAAGTGCAAAACCCGAAACCCTTTTGCTCATTTTATATTACGAAAAATACTCAATAACTTCACTGTAACACACTGTACTGTCACCAAATTCAGTTCATACATCACTGCTCTCCTGCTGGTTATAGGTACTACAACACTCAGTTTGGCAAGTAGCACATAAAGGCCTTCTTTACACAAATGATGTTGGTACACAGCTTACATACTTACAACAGGTTTTGCATGATAATTGCTTACTGGATTTGATGGCATTACAATTTATCTAATATTTTTTACTAATAACAGTGAAGTTATTATTATATTATTTTATTTAATAATTAATAATCAATAACGTTATGCATTTAAAAAAAAAATCTAACTAAGTGTTGGGTTTTGCACTTTTCAGACGGTCCCTTCAGACGTGTATCTCCGCCGCCTGCTCATAGACCAATTTATTATAAAGCACATTTGAGGAAAATTGGGTTGTTGTAGCTTGTTGTCTAGGTTACTATGATTGGAAGTAGCTGCATTTGTGTTTTAACAGTTATTAATCCGGGAAGCTCGAATCTGTGAATATATTGCCAACTGAACTGCTTGACATAAGCACTGACTGCATTTCTTCATTTTTGAGTCCAACAAGAAGAAGTGTTTGTCCGAACTCACAGCAAGGGAACGATTATAAATTTGCGAGGGAACGCAAAACATCTTTGCGAGGGAACGCAAAAGATTTGAAAAAAAAAAATTCCTCCCATCCCAAATTTTTTTCCACCACCACGTAAAATTTCCTTCCTTCCCATTTTTTTTTCTACCACCATGTCCCTTTAGGGGCTCCGTAGGATTGAGTTAGTTGTGCAGTTTTATTTTTTTAAAACCATTTTCTGAAATGTTTATATTACTGTTTAACGAACATACAGATTTATGTCATTTTATCAAACAGGATAGAATGAGACAAACTAACTAATAGCACAAAACTTCACATAATTCATCAAATCCATTGTTAATACTCACTGATTGTGTGCTCCAGCCATATATATATCATATATTTTTATGTGTATATATAGGTGCCTCATTCGTGGCTGTTTCTATGGCCCACTATATGTAAGCCATCTGCCATTTTGAAATGGTCAAACCACCGGTCCGTGAACATTCAAGAGCAAATTGACTGAGTGTCTGCAACCGTAATTAGACATATGTATGAATATCTATATCTGCAATAGACTTCAGCAGTCTAATATAACATGGTCATGAATTAATAAGTCAAGGGCACAAATTCTTAATTTGTGGCCACAATATCTATTTTACTTCTGCATGTCATGTATGCGGCTCCACATGGAAGATGATCACAGGAATTTATGTTTTAAATATATTGAGAAAAAAACATCCAGATTGTGATATTGTACAAAAAGAAAACTAACTACTATGATTTTCATCTTTAAAGATTGAAAGTTTAGTAATTTGTACAACCTAATTAAACATATACGATGAGGGCATGATAATGTACACCATAACAGGATGGCCCATCTGTTGAAGAATTTATTTTACTGTCAACATTTTGTTTCTCCCTCTCCTGCCACAGGAGGCTGCAGCTTTGTATCGTCACCTAGCTGCAGTCCTGCGTCACTGTCTGCTCGTGAACTGTGAGGGAGAGGAAAGAAAAGAGGAGCTGCAAGGGTGAGAGTGAGAATCAAACCAGTGTGATGAAGTCTTGAGAGGTCTCATCCTATTGATCTCTATAACTCTTTTGTGCTGAATGTCCACAGACACACGGTAAATGTGCTCTCAGCACTTCCTCTGCAATGCCTGGATGTTCTGCTGTCCGTTCGCCTATCCGAAGGTTCAAAGGAGTCTGGCGGAGTCAACATGGACTGTGTCCACACTTTGCTGCTCTTCATGGAAAAGAGACTGGACAGAGTGAGAAAGAGCGCTCTGAACTGTATAGTGTTCCTGTATCTCAGGACGTGGCACTTGTAATGCCAAGGTTAGGGGTTTCCAATGAATGCATAGACTGGGGTTCAGTTTCCAAAACATGCAAAATATCCATGTTAAAGGGATAGCTCACCCAAAAATTCAAATTCTGTCATCATTTACTCACCCTCATGTCATTCCAAACCTATGACTTTTTCTTCTGTGGAACATAAAGTAAGATATTTTGAGAAATCTTTTTTGTCCATACAAGGAAAGTCAATGGTTACCAACATTCTTCAAAATATCCTACTTTGTGTTAAACAGAAGCAGAAAAAAATCATGCAGGTTTGGAACGAGAGGAAGTTAATGAAGACAAAATTTGATCTATCTCTTTAACATTACAGAGGTTTAGCCTATCTGGAGATAAAACATTTTGCATTTGTAAATTTTTTTTATGATAAATGTTACATCTTCAAATGTGAATTATACAGGGCCATAAACCGAAGGAAAAGTTGACTCCAGTATTAAACCTGTTGACGGAGAGCAGCAAAGCACACAGGGAAACTAGGCACTATCTCAAACAGCAGGTACAATACTCACCTCCAAATTCTTTTTTAAAAACATTTCAGTGTTAATTGTTACTTTTGGAGAACTTTATAATAATGATACGTTAAAGTTGGCATATACTTCTTATTCTCATGGCTATGTACCAGTAGCCTAATCCTATACTGTGTTTGAGCAGATCCTTCCTCCTCTGAGAGACGTTGAGCTGAGGCCTGAGCAGGGGAACACACTGAGGAGCAGACTAGTGCGACTAATGACCCACGTCGACACTGATATCAAACAATGTGCAGCTGAGCTTCTTTTTGTGCTCTGTAAAGAAAATGGTACATAAATGCATCTTCCGAACCATGTAAAGTGAACTGATATCTATACATGATGATATATACAATGGTACTGAATGATTATTATATTCATGCATCATTTTATGAACATGCCATAATATGGAGCACTGCAGTGATGACGTATTTTTGTTGGCCAACACAGAGGTTAGCATCACCGTGCTTCCCTGCAGAACCTGATTTCACCAAGCGCAATATGTGCAAAAGATCAATATTCCAATCAACAAATCAGATTTGAGTGACAAGTTTACAGTTTATGTCAAGTTTAGGGTTAGGTGCTTCTAGATCAGTGATATTCACCCATCATTTCCGGGATAATTAGGTTAGGTTTAGGGGTGGGGGTATGGTTATGATAAAATTTTCCGACAGGAATGTTGTTCCAGGATCAACAAAATATGTTGACCCAGGAATGCGTCTAACTCTGCAAAATCAGGGCATTCCTGGTCCCCTCAAGAAAAAGCCAACTGGATTTTTCCATTGGCTTTTGGATTACTGCAGAAAATCAGCTCTGTGACCAACTAAATTTGATTCTTACACTTGTTCATCATGATAATCTTCACAAATGAACACAACTTTTAAGAAATATCTTGTGCTTGTGTTAACCACAGACCTTATTTCAGGCATTTAACCAAAAATCCATTGACTTCGGGCTTGGCTTACAAAAATAAGTCATCCCTGCACTCCTTTCTGTGACATTTAAATGATTGCTGTCTGTATGATATTCATAATCTCTTTCTTTCTCAGTGAGCAGGTTTGTGAAGTACACTGGTTACGGTAATGCAGCGGGCCTGCTGGCGGCACGGGGTCTTTTGAACGGCGGTGGCACTTCTCCTCAAATGCAGTACTCCAGTGACTCTGACTCAGACACGGAGGAGTACAGACAGGCCAAGGACAGGATTAACCTTGTGACGGGACGGGTGGAGGAGGAACAGCCTGATCCAATGGAAGGGATGACTGAAGAAGAGAAAGAGGCAGAGGCGCTCAATCTCATAAATATGTTCAACAGGCTGTCACGGTATGTGTGTGGATTCCTCCATGTGATAAAATCATCACTGATTTTATTTTCAAAAACTTGTGTAGTGGTTAGGTAGTCCCCTAAATATATAGCACCCTTACAATTCACTGTTTTTTTACTCCTCCATCATTTGTGTCCTCTTCAGGGACAAGATCATTCAGCCAGTGGGAGTGACCACGGACGGCAAACTGGCGCCGCTCAGTGGCCAGATGAGGCACAGCGCTGTGCAGGAGGAGGACGAAGAGGAGGAGGAGGATGAGGAGGAAGATGATAGTGAGACAGATCAGTAATGAAGGAGCTGATGATTAATGAGAGACAGGTGCAAGATATTTTATACTAATGACTGATATAGCAATAAAATAATAGTGCAACTAAAAATTCAATAACTTATAATAAGGAAATAAGTTATGTTCATTTAATCAGTTGTTAGAAACAAGGGACGTAAAAGCAAATGATATTGAGAAAGAAAAAAGAATAAACAAAAGCTCAGTATGATGTGTAAAGAGAGAGAAAAATATTTTACATTATAATGTGCACAAAATAGGAGAATATGTAATAACTCTTGTGAGTCACAATATGCGCTAGAAACAGTAAAAGGAATAGGAAGCTATTAAGAGGCAAAGGAGAAAGAAAGAGACAAAGAGAGACAGCCGTCACACCAAAGACAGACAAACACTCCTGGAAAATGCTGCTGGTGTTGCCATGGTTATGTTACCATGGTAACAACAGGAAATGCAGTTCTACGGATTCTTTTTTTTTGCGCTTTAGCTGGAGTGGAATGTTTACCTTGAAGAGAAGCGCTGAGGCTGGATCTAACGCTCTATGCTGCCACCGAGAACGCTGAATAAAAATAATGTCATTATTTAAATCCTCAGAGAATTGTTTTCATTTACAGAATGATTAGTCAGCACTGGAAACTTTGAATCTAATTACAATATTTAGAGCAGGTTGTTTGGCTGTACTGCTTGATTTTTTCAATGTATTTCCCATATCATTCCTACTCATATAAAATGCAAAATACCAGTTGGTATTTCAGGAATAAAACGTATTTAAATTAATTAAAGTAATTAAATAAAAATATCCAACGCAGTCTGGTGTGAAAATGCATTATTTTCATAAACTCATTTTTCTTTTCTTTTATTTGCGTTTGTCAAATACAGGAGGATTCATTTACAGATGAGGGACAGGTAGAGAGAGACCGAAGCAACTGTACAGTATTTACAGAAGAGAGAAATAAGCAAACCTCCAAAATAACAATAATAACAATTATAATTATCATAGTAAACAACCAACAGATTAAAAAAAAAAACGATAAACACAGACATTTCGCACACTTTAAAAACTATTACATCCCTCTGCACGTCATGTTTTCTTTGAGAAAACGAACAAATACACCTCTTTTTCCTCATTTTCTTTTAAAGAACAAACAGAAAGAACATGGTTTTTTATTTTAAATACATTTTTCTTTTGCTCTATTTTTTTTTTACCAAAAAAAAAGGAAAAAAAGGAACTACACACTGCTTTGTCCCCGTTCTTTTGTCCACATCCTGTCCGCCTTGTCCTTCAGCTTAGGGGACAGGAGAATAGGGGGTTATGGGTGGTCCATTTCATGTACACCCTCATAAACATAAGCATTATTATTCAAAATAATAACAGCAAACTGTCCCAGCTTTGGGAGGTAACCATGTATAAATGTCCATGTATAAATAATACAAATCATAATTGTTCATAATACATATTTATATATAAGAGTATGCATGGAACATAGCATTCAAAGCTCACCTCTGCCAAAACACTGCTGACCAGTGAGGTTTTCAACCCTGTTCCCTTTGGCACTATCTTTATTCGTCTCTGTGCAGACAACTGTCTTTACACATTCTCACTCGCTCTTTTTTTTTTTTTTCATACCATCTCCCTGTGGCTCCCGTCGCAGGGAGCTGACACATAATGAAAGAGAGAGGAATGAAAGCTTTACAAAAACATTTTTATGTTAAAATGCAACAGCTTAAACCGCCACTGGCTCTTACGCATTCTGCAAAGGAAAATCTCATTTTCCTGCAACCTGGAGGTGCACCGGTTTCATTTGAGAGAGAGGAGTTTCTCCTGTCTCCAAATAGGACGCACTTGGAACGTCGAAAGCTGAATCTTAAGCCTTGTTGCTGAGCCTCAGCAGTTCAATGAAGGAATTGAACAGAGTCTCTAGCCAGCCCTGGTTGGCCATGCACTGCTGAACCACCTCCTCCTGACCTGGATCCTCCTCAGCTGCCTGTTCTATACTGTCCGTCTGAAGAGGGAGAACGAGAGAAGAGGGTTCTTACGAGCTAATACACAAACACAATGATGCATTTCTCAAATAAGCTCATATTTCCTCATACCTCCTTTTTACAGTGCAGAAAGGTGTGATATTTGTAGTGATGGAGAGAGTGATAGAGACTGTATATTCGACAAGTCTCTGTCGGCAGTTTCAGGTCCTGTCAAGGAGATAGAGATGGGGTTACAAGCAAAGAAAGAGAGCTCTTGAGACTTCGTGAAAGATCCAACATTACAAATACAATGACCCCAAAACGTTTTTGAACACTTTAAGGGACATTTCACTAAAGAATTTACTTTACTTTGTTGTCCCAAACCTGTATGACTTTCTTTCATATGTGCAAAACAAAAGAAGATGTTTTTTGTTCATAAAATTAAAGTGTTTTTATATCCCATTGACCTTCATTGGATGAAAACACTTAAAGCATTCTTCAAAATATATTCTCTTGTGTTTCACAAAAGATTTAAAGGTTTGCAACAACCTTAGTGTGAATAATTTTTTTGAGTGAATTGTCCCTTTAAGCCACATTGACATATACATTTCTTCACAATATACAACAAAACATCAACGCAACTGGCATCTACAAACAAATTATGCATTTTTTGCCATTTTTGCAATTATATTTGTGACCCTGGACAACAAAACCAGTCATATGAAGCATGGGTATATTTGTAGCAATAGCCAACAATACATTGTAGGGGTAAAAATTATAGATTTTTCTTTTAAGCCAAAAATCATTAGGATATTAAGTAAAGATCATGTTCCATGAAGATATTTTGTAAATTTCCTACTATAAATATATCAAAAATGTATTTTTGTGAGTGGATAAGCATTGCTAAGGACTTAATTTGGACAACTTTAAAGGCGATTTTCTCAATATTTGTCCCAATAATAATAATAATAGTAAAAACACTTTAGTTTATAGAAAAATAAATGTAAAGATTCAAGTCGCACATGTGTCTGATGACAGCTCATTAGCTTGTGCAATCATAAAAGCAATGACAACAGACAAGAAATTATTTTCGAGTCTTTTGTGCAAATCTTGTATGTGGTGTATTAGGGGATACACGACGAAATGAGGTACTGCAGTTGATGCTAAAAATACATTTTCCGAAATATAAAAAAAAATTAAGTTGTTAAAACATCAAACATTTAAGTCTTTAAGTATATTTGATAAATGTATAAAAATATGTATAGTCATTTAGTCATTTGACCAATGCATCAATCCATATCATCGGTATCAGTACACCCCTATAATGCAACCACATTTGTATATATTTTTTTAAGTGGCTGAAGTGCCTGAATACTTCTTGGGGTCGCTTACTGAACAGCTTAATTATGCAAGTATGAAAGAATCAACATGCCTGCTGTTTAGGAAGACTCCTTTTGACTCTGTTTAGGGTTTTGCGGTTGTAACTCTCACCACCCAGGTGCACTTTAACCGCTCCAGAGTCCAGGGAGTCTGCTGTCATTTGAGGGAACATGTGCAGTGCCTCCTACGTGAGACAGAACGGGAAAGGATGGGGAGTGAGAGACTGCCAGACATGTTCCTCAGAAAACACAAATCAAGGGGTATTGAGTACTCAGAGGAATAACATTTGAGTATCACTGAAAGGCAGTGTCACCTGATGTTGGACACTCATGTTGACCCTCCTCAACAGCCTTCGTTTCTGTTCGTTGAGGATACTGTCAATCTTCCTCATGGGTGGGAGATAAAGCTCATCTAAGGACAAAAGAGATGTATATATATTTGAAATAAGTTATGCTCTCCAAGGCTGCCTTATTTATCAACATTGAAAACACTTAATATTTTTGTGGAAACTGATACATGTTTTAAGGATTCTTTGATGGATGTAAAGACAGTTCAAAATCACAGCATGAAATAGAAATCTTTTGTAACATTATAGATTTTTTAACTGACACTTTAGATTACTTTTATTCAGCTAGGATGCGATAAATTAATAAAAAAAATAAAAGCTATTGTTTGAACTGCTGTTTTTGCTACTTCTTACTACTTCTTATATCGGCACATGTTTAATCCATGATACAATATGTTAATTTTATCAGATATTTTTGTGTTCAGGCCTGGAAAGATGACATCAACTGCATTAACAAGCAATAATAAACATTTAAACACTTGTGTAATGAAACTTAAATGAACAGCCTTCATTAGTCACTGTATCTTTCCTCTTTTCTTAGCATCTTTTCCTTGTCATTATTCTTCCAGTCTCGCCTCATTGTCCTCTCTCTTAACCTCCCTTGCTTTATTAACCTCCTCTTTCATTATTTTTTCTATCCTTCCTTCCCTTAATCACCCAACCCAATCCTCCACACATGCACTTTATATTTAACCAAAGGACGTGTGCTCACCATTGGTGTCCTCCAGAGCTTGGATCATGTCAGGGTCCAGAGCAGTGCTGACCAGCATCTCTACATAACTGCGGAACATCTCTCTCATGGCCCGACTGTTGATCCCACTGCGTGTGGATACTGAGGGTGGAACAGATGCAAAACAAGTGAAAAAAACCAAAGACCATCAACTGAAAGTTCACACACACGTCTGATTTACTATGCTTGTGGGGGACTCTCCATAGATATAATGGTTTTTATACTGTGCAAACTGTATTTTCTATCCCCCTACACTAACCCTACCCATCACAGAAAAGAGTGATGCCATGAGTACATCAATTTAGGTCCCCACGAGTCTGTGCGCATTCAGTTTGAAGTCCCCACCAGGATAGAAACACACACACACACTTTAACAACGTAGTTTTGGCTCCACATAACAGGTAATGCAACATTAACTAAATTCGAAATAATAGTGTGCTGGTTCATTAACAGATTGTAGCAATATTATTTTTTTCCTACAACTAAAATTCAGCAGTATGTAGTAATTAGTTTGACATTAATATTACACAGGTTTTGAGTTCTAAATGCCAGGACAAACCTTATATAAAGGTACTGTGCTGCAGGTACTTTTAATGTAATTAAAGGTAATACTTTAACATACATGATATACTCCCATAACAATACACACATATCATGGTTTTAACATGGTACTTCTACCATGGTATGCAATACCATTCAAAAGTTTGCAGTCAGTAAGATTTCATTTGATTTTCAAAAAATAAAAAATACATTTCTATTCACCAAGGATGTATTCAGTTTTTTTAAAAGTGACAAATAACTAGATAATATCAGTAGAGCATAGCGTTATCAATGGCAAGGTCATGGGTCAAGGAAAACAGAACAAACAAATAAATAAAGGTGTACCCTGAGTGTAATTGCTTTGGATAAAAGCAATGTGATGTAACTTTCTTTTCATCAAAGAATCCTGAAAAAATGTATTATGGTTTCCACAAAATATTAAGTAAAACACAAATATTAAGTAAACACTGATAATAACAAGAAATATTTCTTGAGCAAATCATCATATTAGAATGATTTCTGAACGATCATGTGACACTGAAGACTGGAGCAATGATGCTGAAAATTCAGCTTTGACCTGGACTATATTTCTCATATTACTGTTTTCACTGTATTTTTTGTCAAATAAATGCAGCCTTGGTGAGCACTAGAGACCTTTTTTTTTTCTTGCCATCCCCAAACGTTTGAGCTGTAGTGTACACTACAGTTACATGAAGGAATCTGCTGCTATAGCTTTGCATATTTCTGCAAAACCACACAAATGGACACACACATAACAAACCCATACACACCTTCATCCTCACTGGGCGGGTCAGGCGAAGAGTCTGAATCAGAGGAAGAAGGCATTTCTTTAAGCCACTTCTTCCTCTTTTTAGGTGGAGGTTCTGCCTTCACCTTCACAGGCCTGCTCCTCGTCCTGTCAACCCTCTTCTCTGCAACCCTCTTCTCCTCTTTGACCCTCCCGCGTTCCACAACTGCCGTTCTCCTCTCCAGCTTCTCTTGAGTTTGTCGCTCTTGGAGCTTCTTTTCCTTTTCTCTCTCTTTCTCTTTCTCCCTCTCCTTCTCTTGTTTTTCCCTTTCCTTCTCTTTTTCTCTTTGTCTCTCCCTTTCCTTCTCTCTCTCCTTTTCCTTTTGTTTTTCCTTTTCCCTTTCTCTTTCTTGTTTTTCCCTTTCCTTCTCTCTTTCCCTTTCTTTTTGTCTCTCTTTTTCTCTTTCTTTTTGTTTCTCCCTCTCTTTTTGCTTTTCAAGTTCTCTCTCCCTCTCCTTCTCTTTTTCTCTCCTAGATTTCTCGATCTGCTCCCTCTCTCGTTCTCGCTCCCTTTCCTTTTCTCGTTCTCTCTCCTTCTCTTTTTCTCTTTGCTCTCGTTGCTTTTTTTCCCGTTGCCTCTCTCTCTCTTTCTCTCTATCCTCTCGTTCCATGCGAGGTGGAGTCAGGCTATGTACAGGTTGTGGCTTAGGGAGAGACTGGCGCCTGGTGGGAAGAAGAGACATTCATCTTAGCAATGTTATAATGATAATATACTGACTAAACTGACAATTCACCTGAAATGAAATTTTTGTTATTTACTCGCGCTCATGTCATTTCAAACATGTATACTGTTTTTTATTTGAAATTAAATTAAAAAAAAGAAAAATGAAGAATGAAGAATATGTCTCAAGCTTCAAGCTTATCATGCAGCTTGGATGTCAATGTCATTAGTTCTTTCATGTCTCATGATCAAATGTCATAAAATCTGTGCCATAGTCACCACATTTGACCTGTGAGCTTTGAAGATTATCAATGAATATTTAAATTTTGCTGGTTTAGCACACAAACTTATCGCATGACTTGGAATATGGTGCATGAGTCAGGTGAACTACATGTATGATGATTTTTTTTAAAAATAAATTTGAATGCTTGACAGACATGGCACCACTTTAAACTGTTATCAAATGAAAATGTGAAGATTCCTTAAAAAAAAACATTCAGGTTTTGAATACCATGAGGGTGAGTTAATCATGACAACTCTTTAAATGACAGTAACTACTGTATTTACTGATATATATAACAGGAACAAAATAGCTTCAGAAGGTCATTTAGGGTGAAATTACCTCAGTGTGAGACCGGGCCGATGCCAGGGTTTCTGCGAGCACACTCGGACATAATCCTTTTTATTCACATTCTCCAAGAATTTGACATATAAGCGCTGATAACGCATCTTTGCATCTCCAAAGTAGCCCAAATACTGTCAAAGAGTAACAGAGGAGTTTACGGTGGTGGTGTAGATTTACATTTTCATGCAAGCCAAACACAAAAAGACACTCACATTACTGGTAGCACAAAACTGTCGCTGTCCATCTTTGATTTCAGGAGCAAACTTCTGAAGCAGAGCTTTTTGGACCCTCCAGATTGGAGGAGGCTCTCGTCCAGTCTGCAGTGCTAGCTGAGAAAAGCCAAGAGAATTGAGAATCTAATTAAGCATTAAAGTCAGCATGAAATGAAAATTTACCCTATCTATTTGTTATAGATCTTATCGTGAACGATTCATCCATGCATACATTTAATTTTTTCCATATTTTTGATGTCATAATGTTTAATCAAAGTTACATAACTGGACCTTTTAGTGAAACGATACTAGACTTCTTCAATCATTTAGTCTGCTTAAACCCCGTCCCTCCACATTTTTTCTGCAAACTCGCATTCATTTTTGAGGGCAATGGCCACATCTCAAATTCCAATCAACAAATGATGCTCAGTTTCACTTGGATGTATGTCAAACTATGGAAGAAAAGATCTGCCGCTACTTCAGATTTATCGCAACTTTAAATATTAAAGGGAAAGTCCACCCAAAAAACTTATGTCATCATTTACTTACCCTCATGTAGTTAATGTTTCTACTGTGGAACATAAAAGGAGATATTTTGAAGAATGTTGATAATCAGACATTTGATGGTAGCCTTTGAAATCCATAGTATTTTTTTTCCTACTATGAAAGTCAATAGCTACACTCAATTGTCTGGTTATTAACACTCTTCTGTTGTGTTCCGTAGAAAAAAAGTCATACAGGTTTGGAACGACATGAGGGTGAGTAAATGATGACAGAATTTTTTATTTTTGGTTGGAATTAATTTTATATTCGGTTGGAATTTAATTAATTAATTCTACACACAGAATACTTCTAAAATAAAAAGCATGGGGATTTTTACCTTAAGAGTACCAATATCTTCAGTGCGCACTACAAATTCATCCCTCTCTCTGAAGATCCCCTCCCCCCCACTCTCGCTGTCATCATCCTCACTCTCTCCCGCGATGG
>RJVU01080352.1:1589112-1604119 GCA_003731715.1 Anabarilius grahami | reverse complement strand
GGGAGGGAGGGAATTGTGCAGTGGTGGCTGTTGCTGTTGCTGCTGCTGCTGTAGATTCTCCTCCTCTTCTTGAGATGGAAGAGGGGAGGGGAGAGATAGAGGAGGCGGTGGCAGAGGGGATGGGGAGGAGGAGGTTGGGGGAGAAGGAGAAAGGGACGGAGGAGAAAGGGGTGCAGGAGGAGGCTCAGACGGAGATCCTAAAACAATGGAAGAATTAATATTTCATTGATTTTAATATTTGAATGTAGGTATGTTAATATATTCACCATCAACCAGCATTTCATTCTCAGGCTCTTCTTCCTCTTCCTGCTTGCTCTCCTCTGTCCTTATCTGATCTACTTCCTCTTTCTCAATTCCGTCTTCTTCCAACTCCTCTCTTTCCTCCTCACATTCAGTCTGTCTGTCTTCCTTCTGCTGTATTTGTTCATGCATCTCCTGCACAGGTTCTTCCTGTTCATCATCCTCGCCTAGAACATGTGCCTCCTCCTGTGGGTTGGGCTGTGAGTGTGAATCCAGTTCCTGTGATGCGTGTATCTCCGTCTCAGGTTCACGTGAGTGTATGTGCGGGACAGATTCAGATTGTGGGGGTGGCGGGGGTGTGTTAAGAGATACTGTCTGTGGAGTGGGCGGCGATGGTGTAGGAGGAGGTGGAATGGCAGCAAGGCTGTGGGGCGTATCATAGAGGGCAGAAATGGCTGATGAGATGCTCTTCTGCAAGTCCTGGTTCTTACTGACAGAGTCTTCCTCATCTGAGGAGAATGACGGTAGAGTCTCCAGATTCCTCTTGAGCTCCTCGTCAAGTCTTTTACAGGGCGATGGACAATTACTGAGGCCCAGGCTTCCATCACCCTCATTCTCTCCAAAGGGCGGAGGAGGAGGTGGTTGTGGGGATAATGGGCGAATGCCTCCCTTTACTGAAGATGAATCAGTGGAAGTGCACCCGTCCACAGGGAGGGGCCCAGGTGGATCTTCAGTGCCTGGCTGCTTCTTCCCCGTTTTCAAGAAATCCAGAAAGGAAGTTATGAAACCTGACTTCAGCTCTGAAGATTTCTCCTCCGTCTGAAAGCAAGAGATGCAGAGAAATTAAAGGGGTAGAAGATGGCAAAATGCAAAAAATAAGAGACAAATGGCATGGAAATGTAGCAGAAGGCAAAAATACAAAATAGGGGCAAGAAAAATATATACAACCAGAAAAAAATCATACAAATAAGTAGTAATAAACATAATTTTTGGAATAACATCTTTACTTTATATAATCAGTATAGTCCTACTCTCTTACATTAGGTCTAGAGGGAGGTAAAACACCTTACTGAACAGCAGGGTGGTTGATGATGAAGAGGAATCTGGAGACCCTACCGTCATATGAATCAGTAACCTTAGCAACAGCCACCCTAGCAACAGCGCTTTCCTTTTCTTTTACTGCATTTTTTAAGAACTCGGTCATCAGGGTGGCCTGCCAATCATCTTAGTCTATGTACTCTGCTCCCTCTAGTGGCAAAGTGAATACACTGAGAACAATGCTTCCTCGGTAAAATAAATGAGGTTAAAGAAATCCAAACTAATTTTATGTATAATTTAGTAATGTGTCATTTGGTAAAATTATGAGTGATTTGCTGTCTTCTGTCAGAATTACACCTGGAAATTGGATCAAGAATAAAAATGAATGAAATTCTTACTGAGCCAGAGAGCTTCTGCATGGTGGCCCAGGCCTCTGGGGTCATTTGGTCATCCATGTCTCCCTCCCATGACATCTGCAGATAAATAAAACAAACGTATATACAGATGTAAAGTAAATGCACATAACACTCTAGACTGGCCTTTCTTTCTTGAGGCTACCTGTTACTGAGTCAACAGAGGATATTTCATAAGTACAATTTAAACACATGGAGGAGGAAATCATTTGATAAAGCCTGTAAAATGTTGGCGAGTTACTGATTCATCATGTTTAGGAACACGTTTTTCATAATATTACAGCAGGTGTTTACTCATTTAAGACAAAACAAAAACTATGAATTTGACATATATAGTTGCTGATCATCTCATCATAGGCAAGCTTGTTCGCAATGACTATAAATGTGCTTGATAAATCATTTACAAGTCCTCTAAAATGTTTTAAACTAAAATGTGTTAACTAAACCGAACAAATTTAGCAAACCATTTTTCTTTGGTAAAATTAATCTATCACAGCTGCCAACACTCTGGCCTGGCAGGTCTTCCACAAAATATTTGACCTCTTCCAAATGCACCTCCTCCACTAAACTTTGCTTTAAATCTGTAGATCATTTGAGTACATAAAAAAATAAATGAACTAGTACATGGTTTGTCATGTTTTTGGTCACAAAGACACAAAATGTATGTAAAACAGACATTTCTAAAGATTATGAAATTATACAGTTATCTTGGTGCAAAACCACACAATTGCCATTTGCTCTACATTTCACACTGAACATCTGGAGTTATTTAAACATTTTCTGTTAAATTTCAACATTCATTAAACATTTTTGCAAGCTGAGACTCACCTCCTGGGGTTTCTGCTTCATCTTTTCCTGACCACAGTTCATATCATTTCTGTTCATGTCAATTCTGTTTAGGTCCACACTGGTGGTGGGCCCTGGACTCAAACCAAGAGATGGTGCAGATCCTACCGAACCATCAGACAAAACTGGATCTGTACTAGACAGGGAGTCTGTCCTCAAGAGGGAATCAGATGAGGGCATGGAAGGAATAGGGAGCTTAATCTGGGAAGAAAAAAATATTTCTTGAATGAATACATACTTTATGTTTGTGGGAATGATGGACTGATGAAACTGTAACCAATGTAATTTATTTCTTATTGGTGGAAATTGTAAACCTTAACTTACTTTGATTGGTTTGATGGGTTCTTGGTATTGTTGCTGAGGCTGATGCTGTGCAAGTTGATGATGTTGATGATGAAGCTGTTGTACATGTAGGTGTTGCTGTTGGTGCATATGTTGTGGTTGGTGCTGCTGCTGTTGTTGCTGTAGATGGTGGTGCATGTGCTGTTGTAACTGTGGTTGATGATGGAGGTGAGGTTGTTGTTGATGGTAGTTCTGCCCCTTGTTCATATCTCTGTGCATTTCTAACATTTGATCATCTTTCCTTCCACGCCCTCTTCCTCGACCACGGCCCCTTCTAGTCTCTCCACCAGGTCCCATCATGTTCCTGCAATATGGAGGCTCAGGAAGAGGCCGAATACGTGGCCTACCCCTGGGTCTTGGTGGACCCTCACGTTTAGGTTTGGTGGGTTTCCTCCCCCTTTTCTTTGGAGTATCATTTGGGAGCAGCTGTGGAGGAGGTCCAAGGGATGGGTATCCTGAAGGGTGACAGAAATCTAAATCACCCATCAAAGGGCTTAAACTGCCAACTCCTGAACCACTTCCAGACTTTCTACAACTAGAAACAAGATCAGGAAGCAAGTCTGGGAGACGTCTGCTGTTTAAGCGGATGTCGGCTGGAACGTCTGCTTTATCCTCATCATCCTCAAACTCATATTCTTGGGCATAGTTCTTCTTTGCCTGTGACTGCGCATTAGGGTCTTTCCTCTGTTTAAGGAGGTGAAATGAGCTTGTTTTCAAAAGTTTTTTAGGTCTAGAGGAGCAAAAGATTGGTGAGGTGAGTCCCCCTGTGCCAGGACCACTACCTACACCAGCAGAGCCCATCATTTTGTTTCCAGTTCCGTCCACGTGTCCCGTGCTACCCATCCCAAGGCCCGGACCCTGAGACTGAATTAAGCCCAGTTGTTCTGTGTTTACAGTGGATGGGAGTTCATGGGATTTCAAGGGGTCCAGATCTAAGTGCATAGTACCATTGCCAGATTCAGACAAACTGTGACAATACTGACCATAACCCTGATCACCATGGTGACCCATAATGTCATATGCACCTCCTCCACCACCTGTAGTTTTAACTGTATCCATTCCATCTTGTACTGTTCCATGTGCCTCTGGCACACCATCTTGACCTCCTTGTCCTGCACTTCCACCTCCCCCAGCACAACTTGCCTTGTAGTCCTCAGAACAGAACATATCCTCCATCCCTGGAAAAAAGGATCGATCCTCATCTTGGAGAAGAGAATCTGGGAAACAAATAGATGTCAGTGGCACAAACCGTTGTTGCTGCTCTTGGCTCTGACCCTGGTTCTGAGCTGTTTTCCCCACAGGACTGCCAGTGTCATATTGATGCTCTTTGAGCTGATCTAGCTGTGGTTGTGAGAGCTGTGGCTCTTGTTCCCTGGGCTGGGATTGGGGCTGTGGAGGTCCAGAAGTTGGCTGCATGTGGTGAGGGTGCTGGTGAGGGTGTTGATGGTGAGAGTGTGTCTGTGGCTGATGGTGGGCATGAGGGGGTGGATGGTGTGAGGCCATATGGTGCAAATGAGAGGGGGTTGACATGCTCAAATCAGGCTCAGACAAGAAATCATGAAGCTCTGTTGATGATTGTTGAGGGTGGTGGGACTGATGGTGTGAGGACATCCTATGTTGTTGCTGTTGTCTGTGATGATCTGTGGTGCTCCCATCTCCTGCACCAACTCTATCAGAGGGCCCTGTCCCTTCTCGACTATTTGTCCTGGAGAGGGATCTCTCTAGCATGTCTAATGGTGAAACAGAATTCTGACTTGACTGGCTTTGGTTTCGCTGAGTCTCACGGCCATAGTGTACCTCCATAGTTTGGGACTGGAGCTGGAGTTGAAGCTGAGAAGCCTGTGGCTGAGTGTCTACTCCTCCAGAGCCACCAGTACCTAATCCCCCAGTTGGTCCAATCATGGCTTGCTGACTCATTGGGTGTTGTTGTTGCTGTGAAGGAGCCTGTTGGTTGTCCATCTTGCTTTGAGTGGTATGCGAAAGGACAGATTGCAGAAGGTGAGCCTGGGTGTTTTGATGAGAAGGGTCGGGTGGAGAATCCATTAGTCCAAGGGAGGACTGGGTCTGTCGCTGCTGCAAGTCTGGAGTCTTTCGAAGATAGGATAATTCTGAAGGATCCTGAGCTTTTTTAAGATCCATATGTGAGTGGGACATTGAATGGGGATGAGAATGCTGTGAATGCTGAGGGTGTTGTGAGTGTGATGGGTGCGGAGGGTGATGTTGATGTGTTTGATGAGTGTAAGGGTCTCCTCTGCCATAGTGGACCACAGAACCAAGGGAGTCATGTTGGCCATGGGAATGAGTGTGTGACAAAGAGTCAACTGCACCTCGACCTCCATTTGCACCAGCTACAGAAAGCACTCTATCAGTCTTAGTCTGTTGCTGCTTTTTCAGCGACATCTCCAACTGGTTCTCTAAACCTGTGCCTGGACCACAAGAGCCAGCAGCAACTGAAGCCACATTGTTGGTCGTATTATTGGTCCGAATGACACTCTGTAGATGGTAACGTTCTTCAGATGCCTTGTTCAGTTCATAAGTGGAGAGAGACTTTCCTCCTTCTCTACTCTGGGAAATGGTCTGGGGCTGTGGTTGTTGGGAGGCTACTTGCTGAGCTTGTTGAGAATGATGCTGGGAGGGATTGGGTGTTGGACTCTGTGAGTGCAGTAAGTGCTGAATCAAAAAGTCATCCTCATCTTCTTCGTCTTCCTCTTGAGATCTTTCTACCCCAAGCATATCAGAATCAGACTTAGATTTTGGTGGTGTTGCGTGATAAGACTGTGTTTGCTGGGGTGGCACCCTTGTGTCTGAGTATCCTTGTGGAGAAGCCAGGAATGCTGGGGAGAGAACTGAAGATAGGTACTTGTTGCCCCCATTTCCTCCAGGTGATTGTGCGGGGCGAGTTGGGGCAGGGGAGTGCAGACCTGGGCGTACTATTCCAGAATTACTTGAGGGTGAAGGGCTGGAATCTGGTAGATGGTATGATCCTGCGCCACTTGCTACACTAGTACTACCACCCCCTGAACCACCGCCCACACTTCCTGAACTACCTGCTCCTGATCCAGTGGTACTGCTTGTTGTACCAGTACCACCTCCAGACACCATTAGGGCAGGAGAATGTCCTGTACCACCATAGCCCAGTGAAGGACTTCCTGCCCCTCCGAGAGATGGTGGCAAAGAACCATATCCTGAATCAGAGCCATAGACCACCTCAGCTGAAAATGAACGCCCGGTTGCTCCTAGACTTCCATAAGCTTTTCCTGACCCCCCCAGGCTTGAACCAAGATCCTGGGCCTGCGGAGAACTGAATCCCCCATATGGCTGGGGCAAGTGAGAGGGGGGTGGCTGGCTTGGTGAATATGACTGTTGTTGTGGTGGGGTTTGTCCTGGAAGGCCAGCAGTTGGTTTGACAGGAGCAACAGGAGAGCCATACGTGGACAGACAAGGTTTGGGTGGCTGCTGCTGTGTTGCAGAGGATGACACTGTGGGAGGTGGAGGTGGTGGGGGTTGCGGTGCTGACTGAGGTGGTGGTTGCTGCCTTGAGGGTGCAGCGGGGGTGCTGGATGAGACATTAGGATTAGAAGCAGAGGAGGAAGAAGAGGAGGTGGAAGAAGCTGAAGGAGGAGTGTGAGGGGTTCGAGATGAGGAAGAGCCAGAGGAAGAGTAGCCACTACTTGAGCTAGAACTCTTTCCCGTTTTCCCAATACCACCACCCGAGCCAGCTGAGGAGGAGACTGAGGAGGAGGTGTAAGGGGGCTGGATGATAGGACGGTAAACTTGCTCTGATCGGGGAGAGGGTTTGGGGTCAGATGAGGGACTCTGCTCACCCAGTGGACTACAGTTTATGGAGGAGCCATGCCGATGATGGGGTATCTGCTGGTATCCTGTAGCACCACAACTAAGATAGTGATGTAGGGGATGAGGTGTGGAAGAGGAAAGTTGAGACTGTCCAGGAGAAGGTCTCTGGTAGTGCTTAATTACACTGTCTTGCCTGGGGATGGCTCTTTCTTGGGACTGTGGCGGTTGAGGAGGTGCAGATGAAAATACAGAGGAATTGTAGAGCTGAGAGGACTGATCCTGCAGCTGTGAGGACAGCAGGTTAAACTGAGGTGGTAAGTGGCGTGTTGAAGAGGATGTAGGTGCTTGTGGTGGAGGAGCACTAGTGGGCTCTTGTGACCCTCTATATGAAGCAGTCCCACTCTGTGAAGACAGAAGACGGTCAAAGCCAAGACTTGATTGAGAGGGAGTTTTAATGTGCAGCAAAGGATCATGGGGTGACAGGAGACCGTTGGAAGTAGGACTGAAGGTAGGTGTGTCCTGCAGAGATAATGATGGGGTAACTCCAGGGAAGGAACGCCCTGAGAAGGATGCAGGGTGCTGATATGCCGACAGAGCAGAGGAAGAGGGAAATGAGCCAGAGCCAGGTAGTGCACCAGAAATGAATAGCTCTGCAGGGGCTGGAGTATGCATTGCTACAGCAACAGAGAGGGAAAGCAAAGGAAAAAGAAAAGAAAATGATTCAGCAGTTAATAAGAGGATTCTCTATCTTTATTTAATCATATATTTCTGTGCTCACAATTAGATAATTCTATATTCAATATATCACAGTACTAACCAGTTTGCCAGGAGGGGGTGCGAAATTGAGAGAGAAGGGTAGAGGCAGAAGGGGGTGGCTGAGCACCTCGGGACTCCAAAGCAGATATCAAGTTCATAACTGAAGCATCTGGTCCTGAGGGACTGGCATGATGAAGCCCAGTATCAAACAAGCCTGAGAGCCCTGCAAAAGATAATTATCAAGACAAAGTCTAACACCTGGTCAGAGGATGTCTTTTTTTCTACACATCTCAATATCAAGGAAAAGAATGAACCAGAGTACTGTGCAGAGGTCATTATGGTTTTAAATCAAAGCAATTTATCAGGAAATATGTTTTTATGCAGTGTCCTCATTGTACTCAAACAAGCTGGATCAACCTACACAAGTTTTCCAGGATTTAACTTCACATTTTCCTAGACCTTACCTAAGCTCCTTCCTGCACCCCATGCCCCGCCCTGTCCAGAAGTTCCTGGATGATGATTTGTTGCATATCCTTGTAGGGGGTGTGGTGTGGCATAAGGTTGACGGTGGAGGAGTTCCGAGTCTGGATGGGAGGATCTGGAGCTCCCATAAACCAAACTGAATAACAGAGGATTCAAAAAGAGGTAATTGACAGAGGGAATGGTACTGACACAATAACAGAGCAATTGTTTGCATACGTTTTTATGCATTATATGAAATTTGACATTTGTCTGACACAACCTTCTTTTCCTTTATTTGTCCAGGGCATAATATATACACAAAAAAGTAAATATTTATACTGTAAATGAAATTTTATAGTGCTTAAACATTTCTATATTTTCCCCCCAGAAAAATAATTTAGAATTTTAAATTGAACATTATAACACTCATATGGTCTAATTATTGAATAAAGCAATCAAATTGAATAGAATTAACTTAAGAAAAAAAAATTAAAAGGTAATTTCTATGAAAAAATTAAACAAACATTAATATTCATAATTTTGCATAATAATAAAATATTATATGACTATTAATTTTGAAATAACTCTATATTATTAATCATACACATGTTCAGTCTCTCCAGTATTAAACAGATATAATAAAGATGCAGAGAAAACAAGTAAGTACATGGAATTTTTTTGGGGCAAATGTCATTTATTTGGTTAAAAAACAAAAAACATTCTTAAAACTCTTTAAAAAACATTCTTCATTTAATGCATTATAAAATAAAGGGTTTAATTATTAAATTGTACTAAACTTTATCTAATTAAATAATCACTAATTAATTCTCTAATTAGCCAAATTAATGTACAATCTATCAATGATGTCGCTTTTTTTTTTCTTTGCTGCATTCTTTTTCTAACTTGATCAAACATAAACCACTCATGTTTTCTTCATTTAAATGTAATTTTGGAGAACTAACCAAACAATAACTTACTGTATCGTATCAAAAATCTACTGTGGGGACAGATTTTACTGTTCTCCCTCTCTTCAGGCAGCGAATAAGTCTGTTGGTCTCTAGACTCATACTAAATCTCTGTATAGAGTATCAGTTGACCCAGCTTGGCATTATCCCTTTCACACTATAGCCACACACAAAGATTAGCTCTTTAATCAGCCTACTCACTTCCATATCCTTCTTTCCCTAAAAGCTTTCAGGATCTGATTTTGCCAAACTATCTACAACAATGATCATACCATATAAAACAGTTTTATCAATACTGTGTACTCTACAAATTAGGCAAATATGTTGACTCATCAATATGCAAGTCTTGAAATACAAAACAAGATCAGATTCATTTTCTAAATCATTTTTTGTACCGTCTCACATTTACCACTGCTTTGCTTCACGATGTGCAGCTCAGAATTCTGATTGGCCACTCTGCCTGTTGCCAGCCAATCAACTGTCTTTTGCAGTCTTTGCAGACTGTCTCTGTTGTTCCCTTTCATAGAGAGTGGCCAGTTCAGTTGACAATGGCGGTTAGGATGTTGCTGAGGTAAGACACAGAGCGCTCATTGATAAAAGCTCTCCACTGACTGAATTGCCTTGGTAACCCCCTCCCCTCCATCCTCAACAGGCTCTTAGTGTGAGTACAGCTCAGTTAGTCTAGATCCCTCTCACTTTGAGACCAGAGTGGGAAGCCACAGACACCACATACTGAGTGAGCGCGTGGTGAGGGGGTGGGTGTCATTCAACAGAAGCGGTGGAGTGGACCAGAAAATCTATTTTAAATCCTATTAAAGAAAGACCTTATTCAAATCTTCTAGTGTACCATTCAAGAATTACCTAAATAAATCTGTACAATCTATATGCACAGTCTCTCATTAAATACTTCACAATTCAGTCCAGATAGGATGCAAGAATAGATTTATATTGTCATTCTCCATTAAACAGACTCCTGGGCTCAATATAGTCACTGCAATACATGCGTCTCCCAAAAGACCTTAATAAATGTGACAAAGACAACTGATGTCCATCCTGAGGGGGTTTCATCTGGGAGCATGTCCATCTCTTTAAAAACACCCTCATCTTCGAAGGCACAAGACTTGTGTAATTAACTGGATAAAAGCTCTAATGAACTGGGTTAAACATTTAAATGTATGAGTAAGAGCACACGTCCTTGTTGCCAACTGCTTCAGTGATTGCACCTCTGGCACAATACATAATATACAGTGCTGTGACAAAAGTACCCTTATGATGTTTTGATACATTGCTGCTTCTGTTTGATACTGATTCTTTTGTGGATTCTTTTTAGGTTATGCAGAACAAGGCAAGCATTGTATATAAGCTGAGTCACTGCTTTAAAAAAAAGTCAAAGTACCATGCAAAAGTGACACGTACCAGCAAAAAGAACTTTGTTAGAAATATATTCAAGTTATGAACTGGATATGAACAATCTTTATTTAAAAAAAACAAACATATGATGAGCCCTGACAGGCAGATGTTTCTCCTGCAACTGAATGCCTTATCTTAAATATTAATGCATCATAGCATCAGTACTATCTCTTCAAATGTGAGTATCCATGTAAATAAAAAAATTATTTTGTGCAACCAAATGAAGCAGTTTCACTTGTAGGTAATGCGACCAAGAATTAGACAATAATTGGCTCTTAAATTCCAAAGAGGCAGCTCAGAGACGATCAGGGAACAGATGATGAACTTCAGAAGAATTAGGCAAATTGAAGCACAACTTAGTGTACCTATTTTGCTTTTTGAATTAAATGTTATTTTATTACAAATTACATAAATCAGCATTACAATTAGTGAGAAGTTAAAAGTACATGCAGAATTTCTTATTTGCTTTGTCATCTTTTATTTATAATGGTGACTAAATTTTTATTTATGCCAGGTTTAATATAAATTACTTATCCATTATTATTATTATTATTAATTAATTAATTAATTAATGTGTCCTCAATCTTTCATCAAAAACATGAACTTCCCCTCGCAACAACATCTTTTTTGATGACGTGTACAGCGGCATGAGGGCTGGGCAATAATTCCTACCTCCAACAACCAGTCACCCACAATACAAAAATCCAATCAATTATTGACAGACAAAATCAAGTCCCGCCCAACATATATATATCACAACAGGGAAAAAAACCCAGTTTCTGTTTCATGTCAACAGGATTGAGCAAAAGTTTGAGCAAAACCTGATGATCCATGATACAGGAAATCTTTATACCGTTCCCACAACCAATGTCACAAATTTGCTTTTTAATTAGTGACCTAGACAAAGGGACAAATCATACATTTTCTTTGTTTTAATATTATAATATTTAGTGATATAAGATTTGTATTTGTATACACTTGGACCACACTACAAATACTCAAGATCCAATAATTTCATCCTCTCAATCTCTCCTCTCTCACTTTTTTTCATCACGCTGGCTTACACCTTCAGTCAATCAATTCATCCTGTTAAACCTCTCACCTCCTGCTACTGCGCCTGTTCTTGAGCTGATTAAGCATAATTTGACAATGGAGGGGAAAAAGAATAACAGAGAAAGAGAGAAAGAGAGGAAACATCAAAAATAAATACATAATGGAAGGAACTAGAGAAAAAAACAAAAGGAAGGGTTAAATTAGAAAGCTTGATTGAATCCACTGTACAAGACTGCTCCTAATTATATACGCACTAATTCAACACAGTCCCCCCAACAGGTGCAAAATGTTTGCAGCCTGATGGGGAACTCAGTCATGGCCATTAATCTCCATTAGGCCCATGCAGAGGTGTGTGGTGGATGTACACGGCCCAAAAGAGGACAGAGGGCCTGGTGAACCTTGCCATCATGAAATAGTATGCCTTTGCTGGCTTCATAACCAAGATGCAATGTGCAAAAGTCCCATCAGGCAACAGTGCAAGAATTGTATCTGTTTATTCTCATTTAATATTAAAACATGCAACAACATTTCTTTATTACAATAATCAATATTTCTGAATGTGGTGTCCTACACAGACCCCAGTGTCATTTTGTTTCATTTTATGCTAATTTAACACTTCTTGGTGTTTCATCATTGCATAACGGCTACGCTTCCAATGACCTAAAGCGGCGTTCTTACTATCTAATATTCATTCAAAAGCAGAAGTAATTTTTGGAAAACTAGAAGAGAGAATATTGGGTGAAAAGCATTTCATTTCATTTTATCCAGCAGATGCTTTCAGCCTCTGCTGCAGCAGCACTACTGAGGCTTGTCCATCATCATAAGCCTGAACTCATTAAGATTCTGGATTCTATCAATCTGCCTATGAGTCTACAGTGATGCTCTTGAGTCTGAAACACAATATTAAAGAACACAACATAAAATAGAGAAATTCCATTTCAGAGCTGCTAGGACTAAGAGTCAGCCGGGGATACTGGGATGCAGTCTGGGGAATGCTACTGTTACAAAAACTCAACACAGCATGTGTGATCTTAGTCTGAATGGAATTCCTCATACATACACATACAAGGGGTTTCGGTACATCTCGGGATTGATTGCCCATAAGAATAGCCCTATTGTTGACCTGTCATGTAAGAAAAAAAAAGGACACACTCCGAACGTGTTACAATGTACAAATGATGAGACTTCCTGACACAGATGACAAAAAGTCATCAGAATTTGATTGCATCTGTGTAAATAAAAAAACTAAAGAAATACAACCTACAATGATGAATGTTTTTTTTATATAATAAAACAGCACGGATTCCACTGAATCACAGAACACACCAAGATTATCATAAACAAATCAAATTTCTTAATATTTCACTTGGCGTGCCCATAAAACAAAGTATGCCTTAGGTGTGCACCCAAGTGTAGGACTGACTCCATGCATGCAACGCCACCCAGAATGATTGCGCGCGCGCTCTGTAAGCTGCTAGGATTGATTTGGTTGTCACGGCGACTGATAACGTACGTAGCCAGGCGCCTTTGAACTGTAAGTAGGCCGCGAAAATAGTGGAGCACGACACTGTAATAGTCCCGTTTTCAGGTAACTATGACAATATCATTAGTATTTTATAATACAGCACTTCCTAAAAGCACCAAGCCTATATTTTGACTGCAGAGATTATAATAGCTAGTCAAAATGTAAAAGTATACACCTTGTCAGGTCATTTTATTCAACGGTTTCCTCCAGTCCGCTTTGCTGTGGATGTTCAAATACATCTATATCTCATACATTAAGTTTAAATCGCAAAGTCTGTTTGTAAAACCTGCAAATACGTTTGCAGTGCGTCTTACGTTTGTGTTTACAGTGTGCACGTCTCGGTCGGTCACGCTGTAATTTCTCCGAGGAACACTACACAATTTTGGTACGTTGCCAAGTGACTACTAAAACGACAGTATCCTCAACAAGAGATGGTATTTTTCCGTTAGACAATAACGACAGTAAACAGGCTATGCAAAGTTTGTTTTATATATATATATTATGCAATCTCGTAAAGTAGTAAACACATGAGTTAGAAGCGTTTAATATTGATACAGTCAGTGTTGTGACATGTGTATCTGAATAATACGTTAACTGTAAGGAACTTTGAGTAATTTAACGTTCAGATAAGTCTTTATCCGTGTTTTTTTTTTTTTTTTTACCTGTTAAACAAAATACATTTTTCGCGAATAAACCCCTCTTAAATTTTACAGACAATTACGCTAGCTACAGAGATACGCTGCATACAGTAGCTAGCAACCATTTCATCCCCAAATATGTGTGATCGCTTGTAATTGGTCGCCTCCAAAATAACGCTGTCAACGTGCATTTTGTGCCACGCATTACTCACTACGCTGAATTAGCGTGTATCTCAGTACGGCATGCAGTGTCCGGTTTGGTGCGCCTCCAAAGCAGAAGGCTTGATTTTTCATTTTTGATAATACGCTAGCAAGCTAGCTAGCAACATCATCCCATCCCCCCTCTTTTCGCCCCTCTCCCCCTTTTCTGTCTCAGTCTACCTTCCGTATCACGCATTAACTCTCAATCGCATTCCTTGCATTTTCAAGACACCCCCTCCTCCCTCAGAAATGACAATACTGATAGCTGTACGTGGACCCAGCGACAATATAATGCATGTAAGTGAATGAACACAGCACTGGGAGCGAGAGTGGGAACATGCATTGCGTCCGTCCGTCGGCGTGGGCATTGTTACAGCCAGCTAAGCATATTTATGCATCCAGTGCATGGAAGTGTACTTGCACGGGCGCCTTACCTTGCCTTCGCCGATCTCTCGTAACTCCATCCCGTTCCAGCGCCCAGATCACCGAATCCTGTGCCAGGATAATTTCTATCCATTAAAGAAGAGACAAGGGATGAAGATGGAGAGATAGACAGGGGGAAGGGGAGGGAGGTATTTCCTAAATTCTAACACACTATCTCTCCCCTTGTCCTTTCCTCTGCGCTCAATGTCTGTTTATCTCTCCTGTTTCACAAGCAAGTCCTCAAGAATAGGACCAGCACAGAGGGGGAGAGGAATGGAGGGAGGAGAAGGAGGAGGGGGAGATGGAGGATACAGAGGGGAGGCGGGGAGGGGGGTGAAGTATTACACCAACCACCGCCACCACAAAAAATCCGGTTTCTTCCTCCCCTCCCCTCTTTTGCCCTCTTATATATCTCGATGCCTATTGTCCTTCGTAGGAGAAACAGCAACGCGGCTGATGCTCTGCATGTCGAATTCTGATGCCATTGCTCGTTACACCCACGAGACATGCGACACGTGCTGATTGTACCCTATTTCCTCTTAGTTGTACGTGTACTGCATTGCCACAAAAGGTGAGATACTAGGTCTCTATAAATAGTAGCCTACCGAGGGCGCGTTTTTATTCAGCTGTTGCGCCCCAAATATTTACATCGTGGATAAATGCACGGGATGGAGCTCAAACAAAGTGGCTTGTTGTGACTAGTTTCATTTAAAACCGCAAAATGCGTAAGAAATATACAAGAGGGGCTAGTGCAATGCTTTAAAAGCTCACATAAAAGCTATATTGTCCGGTATTAAAATCGCTATTTTCAGGCATTTAGGCAAGAAGACGCCATTTTCAAGAGTGGACTAACCATTTCGCGCGCGCACACACACACACACACACACACACATCAACAGA
>RJVU01080352.1:1547208-1582118 GCA_003731715.1 Anabarilius grahami | reverse complement strand
TTTCTCTTACACACATACTGTAAAAGCCGCTAAAACACTGATGCGTACAGTGCCACACACACACATATGCACAACACACACACACACACACACACACACACACACTGTGTAGACGTATAAGGCACCAGGCGTGAGAGTGAGGGCTTCAGTCTCCTAGGCAACAGCGCAGAGGGGCAGTCAGAGCAGGGTGCAGGGACAGCCACCACTCTTCTTCTTCCTCGAGTGATTAGCGGGGAGTGGTGGACTCTCCGTCTCCTGAAACTTCCTGAAGAGAGATGGTAATGTAAGTTCATCAGAATCCACTACATTTCTCAATCTCATAATAAGAGCGCTTCTCAATTACAAATACCTTATTGCTCGCACAACCTCCATGAAGGCTTCATCCACATTGTGGCGGTTCTTAGCTGACGATTCCATATAGTGGATCCGGTTTTCTCGGGCAAATGACATGGCCTCCTCTCTTGAGATCTATTTGGGGAAAAAACACGCACACACATGAATTGGCAGCCTATTTTTCATTAAAAATTTACTGTGTAACACAGAAACATTACCTCTCTCTGCTGGTCAAGATCTGATTTGTTGCCAACAAGAACCATGGGAAAGTCATCTCGATCCTTCACCCGCAATATCTGAGTGTGAAATTTCTGAATTTCTTTATAACTGAAGCAGAGAGAACCAAAAAATTTTCATTAGAATAACAAGCTTTTGATCTGTGAACACAGAAAATAATACAGAGTTTATAGAAGGTGTTTACAATTTAACTCTTCTTGGATAGTAGCCTCTAAATTTAATTTACAATAAACGAATAGTAAAAATTCCTATTGATATTATTGTTAAACAAATAAAAGCAATTACATGAAATAATTTCCTGAACTGAAATTAAAATAAAAACTAACAAATAGGGGAAAAAAATTGTTCAAAAACAAAATAATTCATTTTAAACACTTTTTAAAGGTTTGTATATGGTGTTCTAAAAAAAAATAAATCCTTAAACTAAAATGTCACTAAATAGAAATAACACTATAGAGTTTACTGAATAATTTAACTGCGTTAAATGTTTTTTAAATGTTACCAGTTAACACATTATGGCAGCTCTAAAATAAAATAAAAAATAAAAAAAAACTAAATAAACAAACTATCAAACGCTAAAAATAAACCCAACCAAGAAATTGAAAACTGAACTGAAAATAATTTTACTAAAAATGAAAACTACATATTAAAAATCTTAACTTTTTAGGCTGAGTAATTGCAGTCTGAATCTGTACAAATATTTAGTCAATGGGTAAAACAGTCTAAGTCACATCTGTGAGGATTCGTACACTGTGAAACCTCAACATTTACACAAATAGGCTCAGTTCAGCTGCTGAGGTTCAGCTCCGCGCACCTGATGACATGAACACTCATAACCTGCACTTTCGTTCTCATCACAAACACATTATGTGGTTTTATTTTTAAAAACACACATAGACACACACACACACACACACACTCTCTGTTCTCATCACACAGAGAGGTTAGGAACTATCTATTCCCCTTCCTCTCATGCTCACACAAACACACTCTGGAAAACACCTACCTGCCACTGTCATTAAGAGCAAACACCAGTAAGAAACCCTCTCCAGAGCGCATGTACTGCTCTCTCATCGCTCCAAACTCTTCTTGTCCTGCTGTGTCCAGGACTAATCAACAGGCGAACGATACAAAAACAAAACAAACCCCAGGTAAATGTGCAAGATCAGCTGACACACACAAACACAATTCATAACTAACTGACACAAAAAAAAGTTTGCTTTAAGCACAGCTGGCATGATGTTTTACTGACAGCAAGTCAAAACCAAACCTGGGCAGGAACGCGTAGTCAGCAATGAATCATCAGTGATGCAACTCTGACCAAAATCTCCCTACTGAGGGAACCTGTGGAGATTTTAACACTCATTCCTTCCTATAAAGAGCACATTAATACCAACATACTGTCTAATCGTGCCTCCTTTCCATCCACCGTGCAGGTTTTAGTGTATGAGTCTTCAATGGTTGGGTCATAGTCAGACACAAAGTACGACTGTGAAAGAAAACAAAGAAAACATTTTGGTTCACCAACTCCTCAACAAGGGCTTTAACATGAAGGAACATGCACAGAAAAGCTCATTGCACTCTCAACGTCACACAACTCTTACAACACACCCACAGAAATCATTTGCACGGCGTATTTGCCACATATTAAATACATCTTTATTTCATACAAAGTACTGAAAAATAATACACTTACCTGAATGAACTGAATAGTGAGGGCGCTTTTCCCCACACCTCCACCGCCCACGACCACCAACTTATATCTTTCTTCTGTTGACATAGTCCTACTCCAGCAAATACGTAAGATTAGGTTATAAAACAATACTAATCATGTCTTCTTACTCAACAAAATTGGCTTCATGAGGAATAATACTGCTGTATGGAGCATAAAGATTTAAGACCGTAAAAGGCCTGGCATCGTTGATGATAACCCTTTACAATAGGCTGCAATGTAACAGATTTGAGCAAGTATGTTTCACAATCCAATCTCCATGGTTCAATATCAAAACAATAGCATGTACAGATTGATAACTCTAAAGAGGAAATAAAACCAATACCGCGCTGGTCTGAGCAATGACCGCCGATTACCTTTCTTCCGCAGCCGCCTTGAGTAGATTAGCCTTCTGGTGCCAAGTTAGCGACTCGAAAGTCAGACAACTTAGTCCACTGCCAACCCGAGAATACTCTGACAACTTTAATACACTATATCCGTAAGATTTAGCCTACAAATGCCCCCTTTGTACAAGCGATAAAACCATCTTGCTCGTGGAGATAAAAAGCGAATTCCAGGCTTAAAGGAATGTCCGCCCTCTGGATTTTTCTTGGTGATTTCTGGACTCTCTCTTGCTTCCGATAGCTTTTTTTTCATGACCAGGGGCAACTTTTTTCCTCTTCAGTGTTTCTCATGCGCACGCCTGAAATGGGCGTGGCTTACATTGTTGTTTTTCTCATCGCACGAATCATTTCGTAACCGGTGAGCCTCGGCGAGTTCTAATTGGCTGATGCAAATAATTCGATGAACGATTCTGCTGTTACTACGCGTGCATTTCCGCAATAGAAGGCAAGGCTTTATGATAAATGTGTAATTCGAGCGACGTCTTTCCCGTATTTGGCCAAGGGCCTGGCTAGTCTGAGTTACTCTATATGTTTACACGGAGCGTTAATTCTGCATTCATTCATTTTGTTTAGCTCGAACAATAAAAGCGCAAGAGTTAAAAACGGAGTAATAATCTGTAATAATTTGCGGTCAATAAAGGAGCCATACATAATGAGGCTGATTTAAACTTTATGTCATTTAATGGTGCGTTTCATTGCTATGTACTATGCTGAGTAGGCTATACATTTGCCTGGGTTCTTCTTGTACAATCCTTTGTAATACCTTGGCCATATCAGTGTGGATGCTGAATCATCTTGGCTTGTAGGACTATTAAACGAAAACCTCCAGGAATGTGACAAACAGGGTGTAGTAAAGATGTTTTTGGAGACACCCACCAGTTACTGTCTGCCTTCCCAACATTTCTGGGGAAATGGTACTCCTCTTCATTGTGACTAAACCAAGTTTGGTATTGCAACATATTCCTCAGTATTAGAAAACCCTTAGGTGTAACTGTAAGGATATCATAATTACTATGGGGTTTCTTAACTTAAAAGACACGTGTCTATTGCTTAACTGATCAACTGGCTTTTAAATGATGTATAGATAGAGGATAGTATCTCTTTTATTGCTAGATTTTGTTTTTTAATAACATTTTTAGTTGCTAAAATGAAAGAGTCAGAGAGACAGGATAAAATAATAGTTTTTAATGAACACTTTTTTTTCAATACAAGCTATAGTGTTAAAATTCCACCTGCAAAATACCCATTTATAAATAACAGCTATCAATGTGTTTCAATAAATAAAGTCGCAGACAGGCTGTGCATTGTAACATAACAAATCGCGTGTGTTTTTCCAGACGTTCTGTCATTTACACACATTTCATCAGTCTGTACGATGGCATGAGTCGACTGTCAAATACTCTTGGAGGAACATGCAATTTCATCAAATAAATAAGTGAATTTACACACTCATACATATGCTTTTTCACTCTTCATTTAAGTTCCTTCTGCTCATTCGGGAGGTACAGAATAATCACAGTTTCAGTTTCATCTTTAAGTAGTAGCGCAGTCCATACAACCAGTCCCTCCTCAACATCTGTACGGCAAAGCAGCCTGTCCCACTTTAATACGTGGGCCAAGTAGGACACCAAGCAGCATGCGTTCTCCCCAGTCTAGTATTTTGTTAACCGTTAGACTGACTGGAGACAGGGGGCTGTTGTCTCCATCCATTCCCTCCACTGCTTCTACACCACCGGTAACCTCCTTCTCGAAAAGCTCCTGCGAGGAGGTCATGATCCCACATGGTCCCTGGATCTGCCTGTGTGATCTTGTGCTTGAATGGTTTGTTTTCTGTTGCTCCTCGTTTGCTCTGTGGTTTAATTTATTCTTTCTTCTCTGTGATCTTGAGCCGCCGTGTCTAGCTGAAGCCTCCTTGCTGATAAACCTGTTGACCTCTTTTGGTTCTGTTCTGGTTTCTGATGCCGGCTGCTCCATATTGACTCTGCCCAAGTCATCTAACGCCCCCGTCTGGTCAACTGCGGAACTGCTCTGCTTCAGATCACAACTGTTCGCTGGTGACCCCTTCTGGTGAGTCTGAGGAACTGCACCCACTGGCGTAAGGGAAAGAGTAAGGCTTTTTCGTTTCTCCGCCAGGGATGGAATCTGAAGGTAAGTAGGCTTAGGTAGGTTGGACTTTGGTGCATCCTGCTGTGTCTGAGATGTGACGTTTACAGGTCCTTGTATCTCAACAGGATCTGTGCGGAGAGTGAGCGCTCCGAGCTTGTCTGAGAGAGATAAGGTAAACTCTGGATTCTGGACTCTGGATCTGCTCTGAATATTTTCCATTTGGTTGTTCTTATTCTCACAGTGCAAGTTTGCTTTGGAATCCTCAGTACATCCATTACTAATACAGTTATTGTCCATGCTGTTCTGAAGGTTCAAGTTAGTTAACAGTGTGGAACTGCTGTGTTTTTCTTCATTGGTGGGCTGTTGGCAGTTATCCAAAGGGTTGACTGACTGCTGAGCATGAAGGTTTATGTTATTATTCTTCAAAGAAAGCGTTCCCTGGAAGAGCTGCAGCTGCCCCAGGAAGTTGAAGTTTGGTGAAATTGTAGGTCTGCGTTCTTTCACAAACCTAAAGGAATGATCAGATTTGAATCATCTGCATTCACAACAACAATTTATATATATATATATATTGTTTATATATAATTTATATAGGCCTAGTAGTAAAACAATACCTGTATGCATGATCCAGATCCATTTTCATGCTATACATGACGTAGGCCACAGCAAGTGCTGGAGACCGAGAGATTCCTGCAGCACAGTGAACCAAAACAGAGCAGCCGAGTGACATGGCCCCATCTGCAACATAAAATATATACAATGAGACCTATTTTAAAAGCAGAGGGTTTTCCACTAGGGTACTAATGCATGAAATAGCCTAATGATTTGTTTCAAATTAGCCTCATATTATTATTTTACACAGACAAAACAAATCTATTTCCACTTTCATTTCTGTTCACTGATGCTAGTATAATGATGTAATGCTTTTGGGATGCAAATGCAGGCTGATGTAAGCAATGGGATTCCGGGTCCCTCACCAATGAAGTGCAACGCCTGAGGGATCCAAGGAAGCAGGTCATCCCGCAGGGAGTCGTCTATTGGGATACGGAGGTACTGGGATTGGGGTAGAAATGAAGGCTGTGGGCAACATCGGCTCACACTTAGTACGTACGAGATGCCTCGGTCAGACAAACCATCCTGTGGGGGTACGAAAGTGAGAAAGTAACTTAAATGTTCTCCACGAGAACAAACTATTGTTAAATGAAGCAAATATCATTTCAAACGTGGTTTGAAGAGGATCTCTTTAACAGTTAGTAATAGTGATAATAGTAAACATACCTGCGTTACGTCAGTCTCTGCACCAAGGTAGAGATGCGGCAGAATACGCGACAACGGCGGCCGCTCGGACTGACTGTCCCTGTAGTACACCATCTCTTGATTTTTTTAAAACCTAAAACCTATGGAGAACAAAATGCATTGCAAATTACTCTTTGAGTCTATGACGCACTAAACAGACAGGCCAAACAGTATACCTAAAATTATTTAAAGTTTTGCGAAATTGCATTTAACAGTGATGATACACAAGTTGTACTTATTTACAATAAACTAAAAGCTGATACTCACCAGTCCAGTCAGTTATAGATCAGCAGAGTGCGCAGGAAATCCACAAAGCTTGGAGAAGTCCAACGAAGCTGAAGCTGGTGGATGAACGTTGTATTCAGCACAAGCAGGAGGACGCATATATCGCGTGAAGCATATACATGTATCTGCGTGATTCCAAACAGTTCCTTGATCTCTCTTCTCAGTAGTTGTGCTCCCGTGCTCCTCTCCGTTCTGTCTGCGCTTCTAACATTATTTGTTGTTGTATGTCTATACCTGCTCGAGGGAGGAAAACGATGAGGTCATCCCGTTTCCAGAAGCTAAGAATAGTACAGTTCTATGTGATGTCATTTTCAGCCAATCGGCGCACAGGCTTGCTCTTTGACGCGCGCGCGGGCACGCTCTGTTTGTTCGCCATCATCAATTTGCCCTGAAGACCTCGGCATTTTTATTGTGATGAATCGTGTTTTACTCCCCGAAGCCTTTCAGATAGAAAAAAACACCGCTTTCATTTGCAAATCGAGTGCGTCTTTTCAGTCAAACGAGACTCTGTTATCCTCCAAGATGTTTTTGTAAGCAAACTCGTGTGCGAGCACTGCGTCTCTGGTAAACAAAATGTATTATTCAGAACGCTTAGTTCACTAGTCCACATTTATCTATTGATATCATATTTATACTATATTAAAAGACCTTACGCGGTGCACTGTACATCAGGCATTACATTATACTTCTGTTTCAATGATGTTCTGTTTTATTAGAATGTACCATAATTCATTTTATTTCTCGAGCTGCAGTTGCAAAAAATCAATTTTAACACTTAAAATTAGATTTATATGAATTTATTAAACTATTAATGCTATATCATATTGGACTACAAACCAGCTGTCTTGCATATTCTTTTTGAGAGTCTTAATGACTGTGGGTCTTTGCTATCACTTTTTCACTGTACAAATCATATTTCAGGTCAAAAAATTTGATTTATACTGTGAAATAAATAACATAGATGTATAAATATAATTTAAATATGCATTTGCTATAAAGTTGACAGTATTTTTTTTTCTACCCACCATTAGAGTGTTGTTATATGCATAAACCCGAAGATAAACATAACCATGGCTATCTACAGAAGGAAATAATTGATTCATCTCATTTTCTCCAACCTGAAAGAATAGTAAAAGTTTGATTAACTTTTAACTTGTTTTTGTATTATATTCTTATATTTTTAAACCCTTATGGCGGCCCACCTTAAATCTAAGATTTAAAGTGGGCCATAACAAGAGTTTAAAAATGTAACAATAATATAATATAAAAACAAGTTAGCCAAAGTTTACGAAACTTGACATTTTTACTATCCCGTTCTGCTTTCTGGTTGGAAATGAGATTATTCACAATTATTTTCATCTGTAGACAGCCATAGACGTATTATAATAAATTTTTAAACCTTTGTTATGAGCCACTTTACATTTCAGCTTGAGTCGGGCCTATACCATGTTGTGCTTTGTGCATGTGTGAGATTCAGCTGTCAGCCCTCATGATCTCTGTGGCCATCCCTAACACACACACACACACAAAGAAAACACCTGGTTCGAGTATATGGCATAATTTTACTTTCACATTATTCAGTACAGAGTAAATTTAATCTAACACAGGTATCTGACAGGTTGAACAGCGATACACCGGGGCTGCATTAGCTAGCGGATACTGCATAGACGCGCACACACAGAAACACACACACCATGACTGTGACTCTAATCAACTACAATGACGATGTCCCCAGTACTGCATCACTGCATTGAGGGAAGCGTGACCCCCAGCTGAACTAATATGACTATGTCGCATAAATTCCATTATATTTTTCCACAAGAATCAAACAGATTAACACCACACACTCTCTCACCAAATGATGCTGACCAAAATCGTTATGATCCCTGTACGTGATTGACAGTTGGCAGCTGCTTTGGTCCAGTGCTCCCCCTTAAGCCCCCGTCCTCTAGGCCTAAGAATGTGTGTACAACTGTGTGCATGCGATGACTTTTCACAAACTAAGTGCTTTCCCAGGTTTTAGCTCTGCGAATGAAAATATGGGTCTCCAGCTGTGGCCAGTCACCACTCAAAGTTAATAGTGTGTGTAAAGATTTAGTAATGAGGTAACCACTATCTACTATTCATTTCAGTCAATAACTGTGCTGGAAGAATGACAGATGATGTCAAAGTCCTCCAGATGTTTCTTTTTTTTTTTTATACGATATTACAAAAAAAACAGACATTTACATAAAGGTCCACAGCAGTTGCACTCTTCACGTGCAGAAACTCACACACTAGTGGACCTGACCTTGCCTCTGCTTCACTTCCTCTTTCTGATTCTAGTTCCTCCCCAGCTCGTTTAACACTGTACAACTAACCTGAAATGTTATGCCCATTCACTCGTAGTACAGAATGGAATGTCCAAAACAAAAGCAACAAACATTAGACCATTTAAGAAAGCATACAAACACACTGACAATATACCACTATCAAAAACAAGAAAGAGACATACAAATGCATCCATGAAGGGTAATCATTTACATGGTTTATATATATTTATATATAGAGATTTTTTTTTTCAATAAACATTGTCAGATAATGGGGGTCAGGATGAGTAATGAATACATAGGACAAGAACAGGAAAAAGGGGTCGGGACTATAAAAGCCTTTCCTCTCAAAGCCTCTTAAAGTGCACTGGCCATTACTATGTCAGAAGGAACGCATGTACGGTGTGATAAACTGGAAATGTAAGTGGAATCTTTTTTTTATTATTATTATTTCTTTATGTACACCAATGGCTCTGGATCTGACCGGTTTCAGTGTAGGAGGAAAGCGAGAGAGATAAAGCGATGGGGGTTAGTGATTCTGGCCTCTTTTAGGGAAGTGCCATTGCGTTAGTGTATTGAGATTGTAATAGTCTTACAGGGAATGTTCCAAAGAAACAGCTAATGTGCAGTTTTTGCGGGTGAAACTGAGGATAAAACAGGAGAGAGGGAAAACTTGCTCAACTTCCATCTTTTTGCTTTACTTTTCTCCCTCCCCCTTAACCCACAACACACACATACACACACACACAAGCTGTCAACACAAGCACAGGAGTTGATCGTTGAACAGGCAGGACGGAGAACGGAACTATCACCATGACTCTTTCACACATTTACGAAAAAAACACACACACACACGCTTCCTTTCGTTCCATTGCTCACACGCAGGTAAACACCGATAAAAACAGGAAGGGCAGCGCTGATGATAATAATAGTAATAATAATAATAATAATCATTATCAGAAGGACAGTAATATGGCTGCCAGAGGATGACAGCTAATTTTCCCTTATGCATGAATGCTTTTTGTAGAATCTTTATTCTGGGGCCTTTCAGGTGGAACGCTGGTCTGGTCTAGGTGTCGGTTCTAGATGGTGCTAGTCTCGGCTGGCTTTCTAGAACTGTTCCGCCAGAAGCTCACAAAGACGCTTGGAGACAGTGTCCTTACTGCTGCGCAGGGTCAACCGGTACATCTGAGACAGAGAGAATAAAGAACGTTACCTAATGTAAACGCAAACACACAAACAATTGAGGAAGAAACATCAATTGTGCAGATAGACGCTCATTCTGCTTTTCGAATGTGTGTCTGATCCTTATTGTCGATACTAAATGTAAACTTGCACTATGGACAAAGGAAACAACATATACGAAGAGAAGGACACTGCTGAACTAGGTTTTACTACCAGACATGGAGTGAAATCACAATAGCGGGAGGGAGGGAGGCGTTTTGGGTTGAGAGGGGTGGCAGGATGAATGTGTTACCTGCTCCCCAGACTTGAGTTGCATCAGCAGGCACAGAGACACACAGACAACAGTAAGATGCAATAAAACTGACTTGGAGAGAAACCTGTGCTCCATGGCAGCAGGGAGGGGCTGTGAGACTTTTGATGCTTGTGGCATTTCGTTGTTGCTCTCTTTTCATTTTGTTTGTGTAATATGGATACATATATTTGCATAAAACGAATGTCTTTTCATACCTGGGCTTGTGCGTTGGGCTCGAGTCTTAGCAGAGAACCCACTTGTTGGGCCTTGGTTTGGATCACTCCAGCACACACAAAGTTCTCTGGGTTCGGATCCACGTTCTCCAAGAGAGCCATGCCCAATCCCAGTAGCTAAGAAATGTAAGGGAGAAGAGAAGAGTGGCAAAAGACGAAAGATGAGAATGAAATGAAGTGAACTTTTGTCTGCAAATAAACTCTGCAGGACACTTATGTGATATACGATGCAACTTTTTTGTATGGAAGAAAACAGGAAGAAAAGCACTTTCGCTAAGATGCTGCATAATATATTTATCTAGTGGGGAACCATCAGGGCCCTCTAGTAAAAAAAACTGTTCTAATGTTATTTTAGGAAATTATAATTTGACAGTAAACATCCAAATATTTTTGAGGAAATAAACCCTTCAAATCTGTCTATTCAGTTTGAGTTGTGTTGATGTCCATTTTCTCCATATTAGGATATAACGCTTTCAGCTCTGTGATTGGTGGTCCAGCTGTGAAATTACAGAGGGCCAAGCCCTAGCAAGTCAATAGGCTTGTTCGAAATGAACTACACTAGCCTGCCACCGGCTGGCGAGATCTGCCGGTTGCAGGTGGGGGAGGAGTACAGAGACGGCCGTCAGGTCGGACACTTCGTGCTTTCCGTAGTGTGCTGAACCAACTTCATTCATGGAAGACCATGCAGTTTTTGCGTTGATTGTTGCCGAAAAAGTGGATGCGATTGAAATTCCCATGTTTTGAATATCAGATATTCAATATCAAGATTGGTTAAAAACAGGAACTAAGAAAAAACATGCAACACACGTCATCATTGTCATCACAGAATCTGACCAATGAGAATGAAGTGCGTCATCATCAAGGCTTTCGCAGCCGATTTTGAGCAACTGCAGCGCCTGACCTAGGCGGCTGGTCTCGTTTTGCTCTCGAGGTACTTTGATGGCACGTGTGATCATAAGGTGGCTGCAGCGCCGATCAAAGACGGACAAATTTTCTAACCAGAATGCATTGTTTTTGTCAGGCGGCAGCCGATCTTTTGCGGCGCTGCATGAAGTCGAACAAGCCTAATGAGAGATGAATTGCAATTGACAGGAAAATTAACAAATCATATCGTCCCTTTTAAAGGGTGGGGCTTGTTATCAGTAGGCTTATGACCGGTTCCGCCCGCTGTGGGAAAAAACGGAAACCGCAAGCAACATTAATGATGAGGATATTGTTGCTAATTTATTATCCATGCCATTTTCGAGATTAACTTTTAAAGAAAAGCTACACAGGATGACCTACACCAGGGCTTAATTCTGTGCAGAAAGCCAAAGCTTTTGAAAGCAATTAATTAACAGACATTATCTTTTTCTTGAATCTGCATTTCATTAAATTGAAGTCCACACATTTTCACACAAACTTTAAAAATACAAAATAATCATTTTTGAGACAACTGATAACTGGACACTGAATTAAACATGCAAAATAAGGTAATATAACAATTCTGCATACTACTATTTGAAAATGCCTATCCTTCTGTGGTGTACAGTATATACAGTGGGTACGGAAAGTATTCAGACCCCCTTAAATTTTTCACTCATTGTTATATTGCAGCCATTTGCTAAAATCATTTAAGTTCCTTTTTTTTCCTCATTAATGTACACACAGCACCCCATATTGACAGAAAAACACAGAATTGTTGACATTTTTGACGATTTATTAAAAAAGAAAAACTGAAATATCACATGGTCCTAAGTATTCAGACCCTTTGCTGTGACACTCATATATTTAACTCTGGTGCTGTCCATTTCTTCTGATCATCCTTGAGATGGTTCTACACCTTCATTTGAGTCCAGCTGTGTTTGATTATACTGATTGGACCTGATTAGGAAAGCCACACACCTGTCTATATAAGACCTTACAGCTCACAGTGCATGTCAGAGCAAATAAGAATCATGAGGTCAAAAGGAACTGCCTGAAGAGCTCAGAGACAGAATTGTGGCAAGGCACAGATCTGGCCAAGGTTACAAAAAAATTTCTGCTGCACTTAAGGTTCCTAAGAACACAGTGGCCTCCATAATCCTTAAATGGAAGACATTTGGGACGACCAGAACCCTTCCTAGAGCTGGCCGTCCGGCCAAACTGAGCTATAGGGGGAGAAGAGCCTTGGTGAGAGAGGTAAAGAAGAACCCAAAGATCACTGTGGCTGAGCTCCAGAGATGCAGTCGGGAGATGGGAGAAAGTTGTAGAAAGTCAACCAAGTCAAAAATGTAAGGGGGTCTGAATACTTTCCGTACCCACTGTACAGTACACAGTAGGCTAGTGTATTAGGCTAGTGTATTACAAACACAGTCAATGTAAGGCTGTGTAAACTCACCTTAGCTTTAAGCACTTCTGTGTCCATGGCATGGTTGGCCTTGAAGATCTTCTGTGCTTCTTGCTGCGGCCTGTGAGGAGAGAATTTAACGTTTCTAATTTAGAGAACAGTTTGTGATGTATGTATACGGTAATTTGTCTTGTGTGTACACAAACACTTACTGGCTGAGCTGTTTCCAGCGCTGAAAGAAGTCATGTGATGCCATCTCTGTGGGCTGGAAGAACTTGTTAATGGTAACAGGCAGCTTGAGTGTGAGGTTCTGGAGAGCTCCGCCATACCTGAGATACACAACAGCTTTGTAAACCTCAGTGTATGCTATTTACCATCAAAAACCATTTAAAAGCATGCATCTGTCACCTGAACTTGATGTTGAGGAGAGGTGCCTCACAGAAGTCAGACAGACACTCGATGTTGATGACCTGCTGCACCTGAGCACCTCCTTCTATGAGAGGCTCCACTGGTTTAGTCTGAACGTTGAGCTGTGGGATCAGTCAAGGAATTGCAACAAGCCAACAAACAACAAGCATCCTCAGATAATCTTCAAGACAAATAAAATTCACTTTATCATAACATGTATAAGCAAGAATGAACATGTGTTTGCATGTATAGATGTGAAGGATATGAGATTGTAGCTCTCCTGGGCAGGTGACTGTGGTTGTGAAGGTTACAAACTGCACTGACGTCTTATTGCCATAGAACAGATACATCCGCCCTGTAAGATTAGGTAACATGCAAGCACTTTGAATATTAAGTCAAATATTAACACAGTAACAGGTTTTTAAAATGCTAACACAAAAGGATAAAAATGAGCCAGAACTGCAAAAATGAGTAACAGGTTTTTAAAATGCTAACACAAAAGGATAAAAATGAGCCAGAACTGCAAAAATGTGTACATTGAAACTACGGTCTCTTGTAAACACAGGTTAAAATACAATAAACTTGATGACATAGTCCAGAAGTGAGCTGACATGTACCTCCAGACGATGCTATTACAATTTTGCAGATGTTCTGACTCACCAAGGTTCTGGCGATATTCAGACTTTATGCCGATCTGTAGCAGCTGATTCTCAAACAGAACTCCATTGTTCTTGCACACAAACCTGAGGGCAAGAGATAAGAGTGTGTGTGAGGCAGACAAGCATGCAGGGACAGCGAGCAACGGTACTGTTTTTTTTTTTATGATGCGTTCACGTGTTGGAAGAATAGATCAAAAACGAGCTCCCCACTGGGAAAATTCACCTTAAAACACCCTCCCAATTTTGTTACCATCAGTAAAACAGGTAAACAATAGTGTTAGTAAAAGATACAATTAGTTTCTGTTCATGCTAAGGGACTTATGCTAAGTTTAGCAAGTGTTCACTCTAACAGGCAAGTAAAGCCAAGCACAACAACACTGGAAGAATGACTTCCCCTTAAGGGAATAGGACCATCCGAGGAGCATGTGAATGCAGCATGAGACACTGAGAGGAAGGGGGGTGTTGAAAGGGAGTCATCTGAAGCTAAGCCAAAAAGAGTAGCCAATCATCAGTGCTGCCGAATGTTGTTGACTATGTAGTGCCATGGTCTCAACTGATAAAATAATAAACATAAGTATTGGAGCTGTGAACTAGTAGTTAGAGCACATGCTCTGTCATATAGCCATGAAGCTTATATGGGCCAGACAAGCCCATCTCAAAATATTTCCTAAAATTTCCTGCCAAAACTCTACTTTGCCTATTAGTGTTGTCAAAAATATAGATATTTCGATATGTATCGATGCTGAAATATCTGAAATGATTCCAATATTCCTTTCTGCAGTATCAATACACCAGCAGCGAGTTGTGGCTTATTAATGGTCAAATACACTCAAAAATAATGTCACAATGCCCATCTTGGTGAGTATTAATGTAAACACAGTCGTAAACAGTTCAGGAAGAATGTGTAACAGTATTTTGGATCTGTGTGTGCGTCATGTCTTAAAGGAACAGCAGCCTAATAAACGTTGTAAATGTTAATCAAACAACAAAAGACAAAGAGAAAATCAATTACTGCTCTTGACTGATTAACTTGTGCAACTATAATTGATTAATCTGTATTTAATTTTTAAAATAAAGATTATCCAATGTTATTTTAAATTTGATTACTTTGTTTCCTTATTCAGTTTCTTACCTAAATACTACGGTTAGACCTACCTGGTATAAAAAAAATAAAGCAGTCTATTTTATTTGTATTCTTTATACTTTATTTGTTCTTATTTTATTACTGTTTACTTGTCTTTTTTAAATTCAATTTACCATTTGAAATCAAGCCTCATTGTGCTGTGTGTAAGCTATTGTAACAAAATTACGCCATTGTAAAAACAAATACATTGAGTTAGCAAATATTTGTGAGAATTGTAATGGTAAAGTTATCTCTTCAGAAGACGTTTTTGATTGCCTAGACTTTCAATGGAAGGACAAAAAAGTAAATAATATTAAAAATATCAATATGAGTGTATATGCAGTGTATTCTCCTTGTGATATCAAAAAAACTTTTCAAGGTATTGTATCGAAGTTAGAAATTCTAGTAACGTGACAACACTAATGTCTATAAATTAAAGCGGCAAAAAGGGATTCTTATATTGGAGTACATCTATACACAGGCCTGATGTCCAAGTAGAAGTGTCCACAATGTGCAAGCAGACAGGTTATGGGTTTCATGGGCTAGAGATTTAGTGAGTGTAGACTTATTGTAAAATAACTACTTGATTTGATCATGTTTACATTTACATTTATAATTGGGTCACTATAATTAACAGTCATGATATATATTATAGGTCTGATTCTGCAGAACAGAAGGCGGCTTTTTCCAACATTAAATAATTACTGCTGTGTTTTTTTTGTTACATAGACACTACCGTTTAAAAGTTTGGGGTCTAAAAATAAATCTCTTATGGCCACCAAGGCTGCATTTGATCAAAAATAAAGTAAAAACAGCAATATTCTGAAATATTATTACAATTGAATTTAAAAGAACTGTTTTCGATTTGAATATATTTTAAAATGTAATTTACTCTGAGATGGCAAAGCTGAAATTTCAGCATCATTTATCTAGTCTTCACTGTCACACGATCCTTTAGAAATCATTTTAATACATTGATTTGCTGCTTAAGAGACATTTATTATTGTCAATGTTAAAAACAGTTGTTTATTATTTTTGTGGAGACAGTGATACATTGTTTTTTTTCAGGATTCTTCAATAAATAGAAAGTTCAAAAGAACATTTATTTGAAGTATAAATCTTTTGTAACATAACGGTCTTTACTGTCACTTTTGATCAATTTAATGCACCCTTGATGAATAAGTATTCACTTCTTTCAAAAAAGACTTACTGGCCCCAAACTTTTGAACAGTAATGTATATTTAATACTAAGCAAAAATTAAGATATTTGTAATGAATGAAAATTACTGCTTCCACACTACACTACAATATTAACAGTAACAACAACAACAACAACAACCAAAAAAAAAAAAAGGGGTCAACCAAAAAGAAAAAGAAAAGGTGGCATATTATGAAAGAGGCTTCTGGTGACGATTGTCTGTGATGGTTGGGTGACTGAATAGAGGGAGTGAAGTAGGCGAGTGAGCTCTTACTTGTTGAGCAGTTCGTTTGACTCAGGCAGAGGAGGAGCAGTATCTTCAGAGACCACAGAGGGAGGAGCAGAGCTGAGAGACCGAAAACCAAGAATGCAGAGAGAAGAGAGAACGGCCCCAAGAGATGAAGAGAGGGGTGAGAAGTGTTAAGTGTGTAAAGGCATAGATGGTTAAAACAGATTTAGAATGTTAGAAAGTGGTGAGCCGATAAAAAGAGAAGAAGTGCAGAGTGAAGCCAAAGAAGGAAGCATGAAAGAGGAGAGAAAGACAAAAGGCAGAGGTTAGTACTGGCATTACATCTGTGGCAAATAAAATGTTAGCAAATTCATATTACCATCACACAGCACACAAATACAAAATACTCCACAGACACAAACAGAAAAGAACACATTTACACAACAACATCTATAAATAACCAAAAAATTAAGTGTTTATATGTGACTGTCAATATGTTTTGCTGTAACATTGACACTGTAGTCAACCACTGGCCCCTTACTCAGAGTCACCAGGACCCTCGGCCAATAGGGAGTCAGAGCTTTCAGTGGGGGGTTCCAGATCTCTGCCATCGTCCAATGAAAAGCAAGGACGTGAGACGCACACACGTTCACGCATACACACAAACATGTGCGCACACACACCAAAATGAGGGAGATGGAAAAGGGAGGGAAAGAGAAAGAGAAAAAAGAAGCAAGAAAAGAGAAAGACAGTCACATACGCAGCAAGATAAAGGACACAAGATTACAAAGCACACAAAGAGGAAGAGAAGAAGAACGAACGATAGATAGTGAAACGACAGAAGAGCAGAAAGCCTGACAGACGTATATACAAGCTCAGAACATGTTAAAATATTAGTGTACTTCATTTTAGTTAATTAAAGCAATAAATGCAGAGTGGACTGAAAACAGGATGCTAATGAACCGGATTCTAATTTACCTCAGGAAACCATCATCATTGACACCAGCCTCTGAGAAAACATCAACCAATAAGCTGCCTGCGCTGGGAGCGGCGGCGGTAACAGGGGGACCCGTGCGGAGCCCCAGCAGATCGGCAGATGGGGACGGAGTGGACTGAAAGAAATAGAGTGTTCATTATATTGGAATCTTGCATTAATAAAGGAGATGCTGAAGTGTTTGAATCAGGATGTGTGCAGTGTGGGTGTTTTCTCAGGAATTGTTCTGTATTTGCTGACTCACTTCCCTGTACAATGTAAACATGTGCAACGGCTGAAGTCTGCCGCATATTAGTCTCAGCCTCAGCCCACAGACTGCCTTACAGTACGTGCATTAATATTTAGTTTCGGGGTGCTAGGTAGCAATATGTTCAAAAACAGAACTGTATATTGTGCTTTGCTTTTGAGTAATGTCTGTGCTTCATTTTGGGTGGGCAGAAATTGATCTATTATTGTGGTATTAGCTATTACTGATAAACCTGACCCTAAAAAGCATGTAAAAACAAAACTGAATGGGATAGATCACTTATAATATTAGACAGACCTTTCCTGTCTTAAGTGGCGGTTCATGGCCAAAATAAGCTGAAAAGTGGACCAAGTGGTCAGTAAGATATTTTTTTTAATGTTTTTGGAGTCTCTTCTGCTCACCAAGCCTTCATTAATACTGTGAAATATCATTACAATTTACAATAACTGTTTTCTCTTGGAGTATATTTTAAAATGCATTTTATTTCTGTGATGGAAAAGCTGAATTTTCAGCAGCCACGATCCTTCAGAAATCATTCTAATATGCTGATTTGGTGCTCAAGAAACATTTCTTATTATCAATGTTGAAAACAGTTGCTGCGTAATATTTTTGTGGAAAATACTGATACATTTTTTTCAGGACTCTTTGATTAATAGAAAGCTCAAAAGAACAGCATTTGTTTAAAATAGCAATCTTTTCTAAATCTTTAGAAAACTGTCACTTTTACTCAACTTAAATAAAAGTATTAATTCCTTAAAGAAAAAAACTATATATAAAGACATCATCAATGTGTGAGTGCCCCTTACAGCATTAGATGCAGCAATCCCAGAGTTGTCTCCTCCTCTCTCTCCCCCTCCATTGAGTTCTCCCTCTCTCTTTCCCTCCTCCAGCTCGTTCACAGACACGGCCCCTGGTCCCTTCTTCTTTTTCAGCTTGGCCAGGATGGATGACTCTCTCTCTGGGAATGGAGGCATCTCCTCAAGCACTGTGGCCTACAATTACACACAGTGATATTATGCATATCATTTTATGCAAAAAAATGGTGACAAACAAGTCAACAAAATATGTTCAAAAGGGTATGATCTCACCAGGACATCAGTGCTGGCAATGGAGGACAGTTTGAGATACTCCACAGCTCTCTGCTGCAGCTCGACATCACTGTTCCTGATCTGGCTGTCAGAGCGCAGCACTTCCTGAATGGTGCTCTTTGTCTCCGGGAACAGATTAATGAACTTAATATAGGCAGAAAGCAGCAGGGCACGCGTGGGGACTGAACATAGGTGAAACTTAGAGTGGAGCAGGTTAAACTGAACCAGAGGACTAGAGAGATGGAAGGATAGAGGTGAGATGAGTTTGAGCACAGTGCAATTTGATCAATTTCAGATCATAGGAAAGACAAAAGAAAATGGAAAAATTGAAGAGAGATGAAAAAGAACAAGAGGACATCATCAGTATAGAAATAAAACATCTATAACACCAAAGTGTGATGTTAGAAAACATTGCTTTGAGTGGTTAAAGAACTCACCTGGAACGAGGATCACCAGCAATAAGGTTACCAAACTCTCCCAGGATGTAGCCTCCAACCTTCACCATATTCTCATGACATGCTGGAGCCTGCAAAGCCTGTGGAAATTAAAAGACAAAAAAAAAAAGAGCAGGAAATATGAAGCGTTGCATGAATTATCGCAATGATAGTGGAAACCAATTTTCTAGATCTCTGGACAAGAAGTGAACATCTGGTGTTATTTACCTCAAAGACTGTCTTGGCTGCATATCCCTGCACGTCGTCACGGTTGATGACGATCTGGATGACGCGGTACCACACTTCCTCACTGACGTAATCCCCAGCAATGCGGATTAGGTTCAGAATGGTGTCCACATACCAGGAGTAGTCTACTGCATATTTCTCAGCCAAGATGGCCACCTTCAGTACCTACAGACACAATAGTCACCCATTTTAACAATGACCTTTGACTGAAGAGACCGTAGAAATAAAGACACACACACCATTTCCTCTCTGATGGAGTAGTCAGCGGTCTCCAGGTAACTCAGCATCTCAGCGACAATCTGCTTGGCATTGCTGCGGTCGCACATAGCGTAAAGGAGGTCAGCTGCTCTCTGACGAACACTGACATCCCTCTCAGTCTGCCAGCAAGATAAACGGAATTAAATGGTTATAAACAGTGTTCATGAATTATAAAACAAGGAATCTGCCATTTAAAGGGGTGATGAACTGAGAAATCAAATTTTCCTTAAGCTTTTGTCATCATACTATAAGAATATCCTGTAAGTTTCAGAGCTTAAAACTTCCTTGTTAGTCCAATAAAAGCCTTTATTGACACCAGACCCAGCAAACGACAGGATTTTCAAAGTGGGAATCTATGACGTCAAAGGGCAGCAAGCACCGCCTCCGCAGAAGAAGATCAACGCCTATTTTCATCACTGCCTGTTTAGCCCCGCCCACCGATTCGTGCATGACATGTAATAGAATAGGTAGCCTAAGTAACATAGGCCTACGTGGTGCTAAACCAGATCGAGCTACCAAGCAATAAACATGCCGTTTAGGATTACAAAATATTGTGCAGTAACTGGACTCGACAGTAATGCAACATGTAAGTAACTGTTAAATCTAATGCCTGATCTGATATGTAATGATTCATGTACAGTCAGATGTTCTTTGTCTGTGTGTCAGTAAATCAAATCAGCAACTAAACGTCAACTTGCGTTGTTTCTCTCAGTAGGATGAAAATAATCTGTTATTTAATGGTAATTAAATTATATAAAGAAAGCGATCAAAAAAAGCCCTCTTTGCAATAGTTGGAGCAGCGCGTGCTGAAGCTGTCAATCAAACAGCGCGAGTTTATCGTGATTGCAAATGCAGACGCAAAACTCACGTTTTATTCATCGAATCTCTTAGTTATATCGCGTTTGCACTGTTAGTGAAGATGAAATTATTTGTTGGTGTACAGAAATTAAGTTGGAATGAGGAGATCACTGCTTTCATGCGCTCAAAAACATGTCTGTGATTGGCTACACAGTGTTCATCTCTGCAACATTTCATGCCACGATCTAAATTTAATGCCACAGATCTAAATGTAATGCAACAATTTTCACGATTAGTTAACCTTGAGAGCTGTAATAGTAAAAACGCGGTAAAAGAGAGAGTAATACTTGGCTATTTCAAATGGAAAGATGTCAGCCAATCACAGCAGTGGGCGTTTACACTGAAGTCTCACAGCAGACACGCCCCTTAAAACAGAGCGTTCAAACCAGAGGACTAAAATCAGGGTAGGAAAAATGCCTTTTATTTATAAATTATGACAATTTTTGATGTAAAAAGCATACTAACATTATAAGTGCACCCCTGGAAACATTATAAAACAATAAAACAACGCAGTTCATCACCCCTTTAAATTAAAGGATTAGTCCACTTTTAAATACACTTTTCCTGATAAATTTACTCACCCCCATGTCATCCAAGATGTACTTTCCGCTGAATGTTCTACGCCTTCCCTATTCTACTTACGGAACGAACGCGGCGCCAGTTTAGTTTTTTTCCGTAAGTAGACTAGGGAAGGCGTAGAACATTCAGCGTAGGCGTTATGAAGAATGCGGAAGCGGAAAGTACGTTCAAGGCGATAATTTGTTTATAAAGCATAAACGGTTGTATTTTTTTCGAAAATGACCGATCGTTTCGCTAGATAAGACCCTTATTACTCATCTGGTATCGTTTAAAGCCCTTGAAGCTGCACCGAAACTGTAATTTTGACCTTCAACCTGTTGGTAGCCATTGAAATCCACTATAAGGAGAATAATCCTGGAATGTTTTCCTCAAAAACCTACATTTCTTTTCGACTGACGAAAGAAAGACATGAACATCTTGGATGACATGGGGGTGAGTAAATTTATCAGGAAAAGTGTATTTAAAAGTGGACTAATCCTTTAACATTTTTAGTGTTTAGTGTTTACTGTGTTTTAAGAATGCAGAATCTAGCCACTAACCTTTAGGGCGTTAATGACTGTCTCTATATGCGTTTTAACTGCCTCATGGGAAAACTCAGAGCTGGCAAGGGTGCACATGCTTTCCAGGGCCAGGTAGCGCAGGTTGGTCTCCCTGTGCTGTAAGAACTGCCCCAGCTGGTTACATGCCCGAACAAGAAGATTCGGCTCGCTGTGGAGAAACAAGGACCATGAACAGAGTTAAAGTAAACAGTAAAATGCTAAATATAGATAAAACCAATCAAAACATCATAGCAGATCATTTTAAACAATGGCCTTAATGTGAGAAATGGAGACAATGTGCACCTGTCATAGTGGATGATGAGAGAGATGGCTTCGAATAGGATGGCATTCTTGGCATTGGAGTGCTGAACCTTCTTGGACTTGGGTGGCTCTTGAGCTTTGTTGAGGATGGTCTCCAGACACTCCACCAGTCGTCCCTTCACGGCACCATCCTCAGGCGGTGGGTAGCACTGCAGCAGGCGCAGCAGCTTGCAGGACAGCCACGGAGCAGGAACGAAGTAGTAGGTGTAGTCCTGCAGGTCAGTGGAGGCTGAGGACACAATCTGAGAAAGACAATCAAAGACAAGAACACATGAATCTGGGGTTGCAAAGAATTAAAGGTGCCCTAGAATCAAAAATTGAATTTACCTTTGCATAGTTGATTAACAAGAGTTCAGTACATGGAAATGACATACAGTGAGTCTCAAACACCATTGTTTCCTCCTTCTTGTGTAAATCTCATTTGTTCAAAAGACCTCAACGAATTTCAACATAACACCGACTGTTACGCAACAGTCGGGATCATTAATATGTACCCCCCTAATATTTGCATATGCCAGCTCATGTTTAAGGCATTAGTATTAACGTCTGGATCTGTGCACAGCTGAATCATCAGACTAGGTAAGCAAGCAAGGACAATAGCGAAAAATGGCAGATGGAGCGATAAAAACTGACATGATCCATGATTACATGATATTTTTAGTGATATTTGTAAATTGTCTTTCTAAATGTTTCGTTAGCATGTTTACCATCGTTACCATCGTTTCTTACTGTATTCACGGAGACAAGACTGTCGTTATTGTCATTTTTTAAACACTTGCAGTCTGTATAATGCATAAACACATCTTCACTCTTTATAAATCTCTCCAACAGTGTAGCATTAGCCCGTTAGCCACGGAGCACAGCCTCAAACTCATTCAGAATCAAATGTTAACATCCAAATAAATACTATACTCACATGATCCGAAGCATGCATGCAGTATGCATGACGAACATTTTGTAAAGATCCATTTGAGGGTTATATTAGCTGTGTGAACTTTGTTTATGCACCGTTTTATAGTCGAGAGCTCGGGGGGCAGGGAGCGTGAGATTTAAAGGGGCCGCGCGCTGAATCGGTGCATAGTTAATGATGCCCCAAAATAGGCAGTTAAAAAAATTTATTTAAAAAAAATCTATGGGGTATTTTGAGCTGAAACTTCACAGACACATTTAGGGGACACCTTAGACTTATATTACATCTTGTGAAAGAACGTTCTAGGGCACCTTTAAAACTTTCAGAAGATTGTTTTTCCATGTTATTTTTCAGTGGTAAAACAATGCAAACAAAGTGGAACTGCAATTTGCTGCACAACCATGAAAAGCTGGCAGAATCAACCAAAAACAGACTTTTGCTGTGCAGAAAAAAAAAAGTACTTTTTTTTTTTTAAATGTTGCAAGCTGACAGAAAATTTTACAGATTTTAATTATTTTGTAACCTCCAATTACAATCAATATTTTAATGTAACATTTTAACCTTTAATTTTTGGGGAGTTCTGTTTTTCCTAATAGTTTAACAAAAATAGCTGTAATTTCAGATCCTCTTAGCTCTAAGGCAGTACTTTTGATCTCATGGCATAGTTTTTGCTCTGATATGCATTTTTAGCAATTAGACCTTTTATTGAGAGGTGTGTGCCTTTCATCAAATCATACCCATTCAAGTGAATTTGAACAGGTTAACTCCACTCGAAGTGTATTAACATCTACAAGCGAAACTGGAATGCTCCTGAGCTAAATTTGAAGTGTCCCAGAAAAGGGTACGAATACTTATGCAATGTAATTACTTCAGGGGGGTTTTAATTTTTAATAAACTTTAAAAGTTGTCACAGATCTGTTTTTGGCTTTGTCATTGTGGTGTATGGAGTGTAGATTAATGTGAAAAAAAGTAATTTGAAGTAGTTTAAGGCAACAACATTACAAAATATGAAAATTAAGGGGTTTGAATACTTTCACAAGCCACAGTATTCACTACAAAAGTTTGGGGTCAGAAACATTTTTTTTTTATGTTTTTGAAATAAAAGTCTCATGCATGCACACACAAACCCTCACCCTGCTGAGACGTGACACAGCAAGTGAGACACATGTCTTGAACTCATCAGGGTTCTTTTGGCTGAGACAGGTGATCAGAGAGATCGCAGCAGTGACCACACCCTGAAAGAGAAGAACATCAGAAAAATAAGAACCCCTTAAAAACACATAAACAACAAAGACACACGCTAATCTATAAATGTGTACATTTTCAATATAAACGAGCATGTGTATGAAAATCATGAGGTTGTGGTTTTCTGTGTCAGACTTACCATGTGCTGGTCATTGAGCAGGTGCACCACTCTAGAGGTCCATTCTCCCATGAGCACCAGGTCTGGCGAGGTCTTATACAGGCGGAGCAAACACAGAGCAGCTGACTGCTTCACACTGTCCATCGTGTCTCTGTGATTAGGAAAGGAACTACATTAGCCAACTACAGCAACATTCATCTACTCAAATTAAAACACTTAGGGCAGGACACTATATGTGAATAGGGCAAAAATTTTAGTTATCACCATACTTTCCCCAGATGACTGTCTAATGAAATATGCATAATTTGCATACATTTCCAGAACATAAATCTGAACATTGGATAAAGCTAAGTTTAAAATTCTTGTTTCATTTTGTTAGACATTAAAGTTAAATGTTTTTGCAGAGGGAATTTTGGATCTCTTTTTCAAATCATAAATCAGAAAATACTATCAACAGCCAGGGACAAAAAAAATATAAAAATCACCATTTATTTATAAAGTGTTGTATAAAACAGGTGAATGATATATGAACAAACACCTCTGTAAAAAACTGTAGAATATATATAGGAATAAACCAGACATTTTGCTGTAATTAAAGTGCAACTGAAGTGAAGATTTCTGACTCATTTTGAGAAAATGGCCTAAAAACAAACAGCCTGTAATTGGAATCTACAAATACAAATAGATAAACTGTAAGAAAATAAACACTTAAATATGTATTTTGGATGTTTTATTTCCACTAGTCTGAAAGAAGACAAGTTATGGAAACAAAATTAACCAGTGCCTGAAAAAAAACAATGGTTTTGGCTGTAGTGTTTTGTCTTAAAGTATATAACTGACCATAAAACAAAAAATAATCTCTAATACTGAACTCAAGAAAGCAAGAATGTGACACCACAAATACACACTTCCTGTTTTATTAATCTTTTTTTTCCCCCTTACACAATTCAGTTCCTTCTTTGTAACATCCTTCAATTTGAATCCCTCATTTTTGCCCTCATGTTAAAGCTGCACGATGCTGGATAAATTGAGAATAACAATTTTTCGTTTAAAATAGAGATTGTGATTCCTCCACGATTCTGAATAGACAACTAAACAAAAGTCTATTTAAAAATTTTAACTAATTTGAATAAATTATTATTATTTGTTTTTAATTGTTTTGAATAAATGATTCAATGACTCACTCATAAACACTTCACTTCTTTTATTACTGGATGAATTAGAGTTGTTTTAATTAATCTCTTGAATGAATGATTCATTTACGAATACATTTTTAACAGTCACTTGTCGCCACCTACTGGCGTAGCGATGTAATTGATACAATTTTTATTTAAAGGCAAGTTTCAAAAGGTGATTTACTATATTTTGATTGCTACAGTAGACACCAGAGTTTATGAACTATAAACTTTTATCCCAGTACTTCTGTGATAATATGAATATTTGTAATACAGAAATAACGATACTGTGTGGATGAAAAGACATTTTGTGAAGCTTGACAACTGCTCTCTCTACTTTTCAAACATACTTTTCTACATACTTTTCAAAGGTTTAATAGACATAGCTGAATCACTGACATTTAAGAATAAGATTGTGGGGGTGTTTAAATCAAGATCGCAATCTTTTAACGATTAATCGCGCAGCTCTACCTCATGCTCAACCCCTCCAGGCCCAAGTTGCTCACCCAGCCACAAGGATGCGTGGAATCTCTCCAGCGAAGGCCTCGGCCATCTCTCTGCTGCCCACGTTGGCGATGCAGTGCAGAGCCAGACACATGAAGGTGGGGTTTCGGCTGGACAGGTCATTCTTGATGGCATTGTTAATCAGCCTGATCAGTTCACTGTTACTGTTCACCAGCACAGAGATAAAGAGATACCCCTGGAGAACAAAAAAAAAAAAAAAAGAGAAATGAACAAAAAGAAGCTGACGACTATACTGCACACACTTGGACTGAAGGCAAATGAGTGTACGGTAAAGCTGAAATGAAGACAGCGTCACTGAAGAACTGTCATCTTCAAACAGACTCAGAGCAGCAGCCCTGCAAGCTCGGTGGATAAGCACTAAAGCACAAGAGAGAGATTTTCCCCCTCGCTGAACTAATGTGTCTCCCTCACTGCTGCAAGGGCTGAAGCTCACTTAAATTGCCTCTTCTCCAGTCTTGCTGCATCGTGATGTTGAACATGCTTTTAAAATCTGGAGGTTTGAAGGAATGTGCCTTGCAAGATGATCTGTATCAACTGATTTAAATTCCACTACAATCAGCTACCAAGATACAGTCATTTGCTCCATTTGGTGTATCTAAAATTCAATGAACTCATCAAAAATAAAATAATCTTTCTAGTAGCCTTTACATTCTTTACTTACAAAAAACTGATTGCCTGTTTATATACACATACATTAGATAGATTAAGCGCTTTTTTGTTTGTTTGTTGATGTTACTGTAATCGTAAAAAAAAAAAAAATCTATAAAAAAAAAAGGGTAACAAATCAGCATCAAAAATTTAATATGTATCAGAAGAGCAGTGGAATTTTTCAGCTAATGTATGCATTGACATTGTTAACTGTTAGTTTGAGACACTAAATCTTACCATATAGCAGGCCACTTGGTGACCTAAATCAGGTTTGGAATCCATTTTAATGTGCTTATAAAGTCTTATTTCAAGAACTGTAAGATGCTATAGTGACCCTGTTTGACTTCAATACAAAGATATTGGTATCCTCTAATCATGAGTAAAGAAACCTCACTGAATTTTTGGGCTTAGCTCATGGGAAATGTGTATTGAATATATTTGACCCACATGGGAGGAGTAGGTCAAAACAAGATGACATCACCTCATTCCTCAACATTATAGTATAATGTCTTGCAGTCAAAAGGACCTTTACAAAAGGCTTTCCAAAAAACAGGAAGAAAAAGATCCAGCGTCTTCTGCAGTCCTTCAACAGTTCATTAGCACTACGTAAATTTTATTCATTTTACCATGTACAGTATTATCCAAAAGCAAATGCTATGGCCATGAGGTGTTGTTGTCTAACACATGTTGTTGTCTAGTTTGCATTGTAAATATTATTTCAATGCATTTCCATTTCAAGGAAAAAGATAAGCTGACTCTGAATGGCCCTCAGTTTGTAGTCCTTTTTTGTACTGAAACATGCTCAGATTCCGCCCTGCTTCTGTCAGTGTTGCCCTGCAGAGAGCAGCGTGGCTGATGGGAGTGTGGCTGCTAGAGTGGGTGTTTGATCAGCGGGAGATAATTAGACCTCATGGTAGGTCTACATGGCATGGAGTGCCACTAAGCTTCTCTGACAAGCTAAAAACACATCTGTTGCCCACTATCAGACATGACTAAATGTTCAAGTCAAGAAAAGACAATTTCCACAAGAGTAAAACTGTATCTAGAGTCATCATTTTCAAATAAATATGCCACACTATCATTCAAAAGTTTGGGGTCGGTACATTTTTTTAAAATATTTTTGAATCTGGTCACTCACCAAGGCTACATTTGTTTGATCGAAAATACAGTAAAAACAGCAATATTGTAAAATGTTATTACAATTTAAAATAACTCGCTATTTTAATATATTTTAAGATGCAATTGTAAATGTAAAGCTGAATTTTCAGCATCATTACTTTAGTCTTCAGTGTCACGTGGTCCTTCAGAAATCATTCTGATATGCCGATTTGCTGCTCAAGGAACTTTTCTAAATAGTATAAATGTTGAAAAGAGTTGTTCTGCTCAATATTTTTGTAGACACTGATTCAGGATTCTTTGATGACTAGAAACATCAAAAGAACAGCATTTATTTGAAACAGAAATCTTTTAATATTATTCATTTCTTTATTGTAACCTTTGATCAATTTAATGCATCCTTGCTGAAGTATTCATTTCTTAAAAAATAAAAAAATAAAAACATCTTATTGACCCCAAACTTTTGAACAGTAGTGTATATTAGTAGTAATATTACAGAGGTTGTTTACGCTGCACACTGAATCTGTTTGTTCTGACAGTGTGGTCAATATCCTGCATATCAGTTGACTTAAATGTCTCTTTCTATGCAGACATACAAGAGTGTGTCATTAAAAGAGAAAAGAGAACACTGAAAACAGAAAACATTTTTCCTCTGCCAAGGTCCATTCAGTATAAATAAATGAATTCAGACACTACTGCACTTTGTGTACCCTACAATCATATCCTGAATGACAAAAAAAATCTGTTCCTCTCACAAAAACACATCTACAAAATCTTATTGGGATAAGCAGCCATACACAGACTTTTATATCTAGAGCCCTATAATTTCTGTAAAACACAGACAAAATTGTGGAATTCAGTCATAAAAATGGAATTTACTGTATAACATGGAATGTCAAGGAATTTGGCAAAATTTGGATAAATAAATCAAAATTTGCGTCATACTGACTAATAATGTCTGTGAATTTTAACAGCAAAAAGACTGCTATTAAAGGGTTATTTCACCCAAAAATGAAAATTATCCCATAATTTACTCACCCTCAAGCAATCCTAGGTGTCTATGACTACAAAAATCTTCCAAGCTTTATAACGGGAGTGAATAGTATCCTAGATTATGAAGCCCCCCCAAAAAAGTGCATCCATCTATCATAAAAGTAATCCATACCATTTCAGGGGGTTAATAAATGCTTTCTGAAGTGAAGCGATACGTTTTTGTTAGAAAAATATCAATATTTTTTACTTTATAAACTATAATGACTCACTTCCGGTAACGACGTACGCAAGTTGAGTTCCTGCTGAAGAGTGACCACTGACCCGATGCATGACGTAGGATGTAGGAGAAGTGTAAGCTCAGGTGAGAGTAGACGCCTCTTGTGGTTTAAACAGGGCTGGGCAACAAACTCAAGCTCCTCTTCTCTTATATACAAATCCTCTGACATTCCTCTTTAAAAATTCTAATTTTAGACTTTTAATTCATGACTGATGTTTTGTTTTGCTCTATCCTCTGCATTTCTGCGTTCGTCAATACGGCATGAGTCAGGTCAGAGGTCACTCTTCCGCCGGAACTAGACTCACGTCCGGTCATTGCCGGAAGCCAGTGATTCTAGTTTATAAAGTTATAAATATGGATATTTTTCTTACACAAATGCATCACTTCGCTTCAGAAGACCGTTATTAACCCGCTGGAGCCTTATGGATTACTTTTATGATGGATGCGATTTTTGGGGGTTTCAAGGGTACCATCTAGGGTACCATTCACTCCCATTATAAAGCCTGGAAGAGCCAGGATATTTTTTAATATAACTCCCGATTGTGTTTGCCTGAAAGAAGAAAGTCATATACACCAAGGATGGCTTGAGGGTCAGTAAATTGTGTAATAATTTTTGGGTAAACTATCCCTTTAAGATATAAAGTCTGCATGTTCTGAGTGTCTCTGTGTGAAGTGTGACAAAACTACATCACTAATGACAATTCCAACAAATAAAAATAATAATTAAAAAAGATAGGCAAAAAATGCAAACAAAAAACAGTTCACAAGAGCTTAACAACATTTCATTCAAGAGTGCACCATACACATCTGCACACAGTAGAATATTTTAAGTAGGGGTGTAAAGGTTAAAATTACTCAGTTCGGTTTTTATCATGGTTTTAGGGTCACTGTTTTGGTACGGTTCGGTATGTGCTATGTTCAGGGGAAAAAAGGAATACTGTCAAATAAAAATAAAAGAAATAAGACCAAATAATCAAACTACAAGCAACAGCATAGATAAATACAACAAAGCAAAGATTCAAATAAAATAAGCAGTGCTTTTCAGGTATCTAACAGTAATTTCAGGTACAGAAAATGTATAAAATAACACTGCATATTATCTTCACAGTATAAATTAAAATAGTAAATTAAAGATTAATCATGAAGTTACAAAAGCTATTCAGTCAGGAGCAGTGAGTGATCACTACTTACACAGTGATTTCTTTGTCATTTGTTGTTTGATTAACATTAAAAACACAGACAGCATTGATATTTGGCTTCTTTCTCTTCAAGACATAATGCACCATCCAGTATATACCGTTACACATGCATTGTCTATCTAAACTTTTAAACCGACTATGTTTTTTAGGATACTCATGGCATGTTGACAATTTTTGTGTGAATTTGTCCGTTCAAGCGCAAGACTTGAAAAAGAACTCAGTATTTGCGCGCTGTCTGAGATAAGCGTGTGCATGCTTCGGATGAGCGCACACAACTCTTCTCATAACACGCACAAGTTCTCTTTCGCGTCTTGCTCTTGAATGTTTAAATTAGCTAGGCTTAATTGAGTTTAAACACAGATAGCAACGTGGGCTTTTCATGTCTCATCTACTCTCAACACCCGGGTGATGACAACGTAAATGACGTAAACAATGTAAATCATATTCGAGCATACGGCACAGTGAACCAAGTTTACAAAGAATGACTGTTTTGATTAATTGCTGTTAAACATACATTATCTGAACTCTGTCTGTTTTACACATTGCTATTTTCAACAAACCATATTAAAGACGCGTCGTCAGATTTGAGATGAACCACAGTGCAAGTGCGTGCCGAACCTAGGGGGGAGAACAGTACGGGTCGATTTTTTACAGAGAACCGTTACACCCCTAATTTTAAGACAGCTCCACTTACAATCTGTTTCTCGGTGTACTTGTTGGAGCTGAGCAGGTTGACAGCCTCCATGTGGCCGAAGTCAATGTCGTGGCCCAGGAGGAAGATGAAGAGCAGCTTGCACACATACTTCTTCTTGCTATATCCATCCAAAGCCTTGTCTCCTTTAAACTTTGAGCGGATGTTGGCTAACTCTTTATTTATGCGTTTGATCTCGGCTTCCTTACTCTTACCTGAGGAGAGAAACAAAAAAAAGGGAGACTTAGGATTTCATTTGATACTGCAGAGCAATTGGTAATTATTGGGTGATCTGAACATATCAGGAGACAACACGAGCTGACAAAATGCCCCGCTGACGCTGATATCTTGATACTAGGTGTGGGACAAAATATCGATATGGCGATATATCGTCGTCCTTCTCTGTGCCAAACATCAATATTTTAATTTTTAAAAAATAAAGCTCAAAATTCTTTGCTCAAAGCGTCACTACTTCAAGGCGGCGCTCAACACATGAATGAGGGAAACGTTAACTACCCTAAGAAAAAGAGGTTATTAACAGGATGGCGGACAGCAGTGTGAGTAAAATAGATGCCCCAGCCACATTTAAGTTCAAAGTCTTGACGCACTTTTATACCATTGATGTGACTAATGTAGACATCTTTGATGTTCTTCACCGAGCGCTTATACACGGGAGCATTTGAAAGCATATATTAGGGATCCGCTGACAGACGCCTGCTTTCGAATGCCCATGTATATCTGTGTAAGCACTCGGTGAAGAACGTCAAAGGGTCTGTTTGCACCTGGTCATTTCGTGCATTTTCTCTGATCGGATAGCTATCCGATCGTGAAAAGACCAGGTCAAAATGCCCTCCGAAACGCATTTGAGACGCTCAAACCACTTCCGGAGATGGTCTGGGACGCATTCCAGTCAAAACTGTCTATGCATCAGTCTTAATGCATCTGGTTGTTGAAACTACATATGTAAATTTTACTTCTCCCAAAAATACTAAAACTGAAACATATGAGAGTCAGATATGACAGAGCTACTGCATCACGCATCGCCGCAGATCGCATATGAAAGTGAAAGTAAGTTGCAGACGTGTAACACAATTATCTTCATTAAAAGCAATGAGACCTTACCAGTGCTGTTGCCACTCTCTCCTGATGCGTTCTTTGATTTTGAAATTAGCTGATAGTCAATAAAATGCACCTCATATTTCTTGCTTTCGGTGACGTGAACTCTATTAAATCTACATATATCGCAGGAACTGAAGATCGGATTTATCCGTTAACCTGCACTTAACCTTTTCACTTGCATTTTGTTTTCATATTAAGACCGATATCTTGATGTATCATTATAGGATTGTCTAGCGATATATCGATTATCGCAGAATCGCAATATTATCGTTATCGTGAGCCATTTATCGTGATGGTATCGTATCGTGAGGTACCCTCCGATTCCCACCCCTACTTGATACTGGTATTTACCACAGTACAGCTTACACAGTATAACTGCCCTGTGAGCTCTTTAGTCAACATTTTTTTTTTTGCATTTCTCCCTGCCTTCATTTAATAATTCTTATGCATCTTTAAAAATCTATAAATCAGTTTCAAGGATGTTCACAATGTTCACAACACACCGGCCACACTGTTATTACCAAAAACCCTGGCATGATTTACACATGACCATATGGCTGTGTCATTACAGATATTATGAAAATTGATGCATTGAAAGTGAAATAAACGGAGAGGCAGAAGAGCAGATGATGGTAAATAAATAGGACAGGAAACCAGGAAAGATGACAGGATATAGCAACACATTTTGGGGGGGTTTGGGGTTAAACAGGATAAAGTCCTTGGAAAGATTAAAGTGCTAGTGTGTAAAAAAATTCTAAAATATCTGCAAAAGCCTAGCAAAATGGAACCAAACAATACATACATAACACTTCTGTAGTTTGCACCCTTGCATGACAAAAAACATGTTCTTGCAAACAAAAAACCCCCAAAACAAAACCAAAAAAAAAAAAAAATCACTAAAATTTTGTTTGCTTTCAACCACCAGATCCACCATACCATCAGCATGCCGGTTAAACCATTTCTTATGCTCACTGCATCAGTCACCCTTGGGCAAAGCATCAGATTTCTTATTTGCTCCAATGTCACTTGTGCACACTGGATAAATTCACTTTGCTTTGTATATGCACTTTTTAAAAAGGGATCTAATGACATCCAAATAACTGCTGCCACATGAGATAATGCTACAAGGAAAATAAAACCTTTGCTAAATGTAAAAAAAAAATGTTTATAAATAGTGCTGATGTTATATTGTGGTGCAATATCATGTCTTTTCTAATAGCAGTATCAGACATCCAGTACTATGAGCTTCCTGATCCAATACCAGGGGTCTCATACATAAATGTAATGTACACACAAAACAGCCTTTCATTTCCTATGCACAAGTCAAAATAATGTTGGGACAAACACACAAGCTTTTACTGGTGTTGTAGTTTTAAATGATTCCAGTCAGGAACTAATGAATTGAACTGTTTCAAAATGCAACTTTTGATGAATTCATCCAAATGTAGTTTGCATTGATCATAGGTTTTGTAAGAACTGCAAACGACCCACTAATCTTGTAAATATTGTAGGCAGCACTATTTTTTTCACAGAATGCACTCATTCCAAAGTATCCTGACATGGCATGGGTCAACACATTATTTCTAAAATTTATGTAACTCTAGATGGTAACCAACTTAAAGTTCAAGCTGTGTAATGGCTGGCTTCTCTGTGCAATAGCTTGCAGTAACATGCAATCTGATTTCAAATGTAGCCAACACCAATCATCCCTAACTCTTAGACAAAACAACAGAATAAACATAGCGACAAATCCTTTTTGCATATAGATGATAAAACACAGATGACTGTTCAATGACCCAAATCTATGGTTTGGTTGTTTGTTATGATTAACTGACTATGACCTCAAAACCAAATATCAGCTATAATGTCAGCACATACATTGCATTCACATATCATTTTCTGACTTAGCATTTGTGTCGTTCTCCAGCTCACAATGATGCTGAAATAAAATGTATCTGAATAGAGCTAATTCAATGCACTCTTATTTTAGAAAGCACAGAGAACTTAAGGGCTGCATACAGAATTGCATACTTCCCTACATTTTTTTGTGTGATTGTAAAGGTTTTTTATATGTAGTTTGTTTTTGTACTTGTGAATGAACTTACTGTAATGCAAGTCAAATTTCAGACTTTGTCTAACAATAAAGTTATATCATCATCATCATCATCATCATATAATCATCTACTATATAGTAGATGAAAAACAGTATGTGACAAAATAACTATTTCTGAATTCACAGTACTCATAAAAGAGTAGGCAAAAGAGCAACCGGATGACCTACTACTTCCAGCCAGATGCTCAAGTGTGCATACGATGAACACTTTACTCTCCCAACAGGCCAGGGGAGAGGATCTGTGAATGGCATCGACGCAACTGACGCTGGTAGGTCACATGATAATGACCAACATGGTGAATGTAGTATGTCCGGATTACATTCATCCTATGTAGAACATTCTTTTTTTAGCAAACGCAAAGTAATTACTTATCAAAAGAAGTACCTACTCAAGACAGTATGCAGTTTCGTAAGCAGCCAAAGACTTCCTTGACTGTTTTTCATTGCTTATCTTATTGCACAAACCAATGAAAAGGTGTCATCAGACTATTAATGATCTCATTTTGTCTTTATCTTTATTTATTTTTCTATATTATTTAAAAAACTAAAGTGTATTATTTGTTGTGGGTGTCCCAGCTGGGTTAAAATTATTTTGCAATTTTCAACTGAAAAGTTCAATTCAATGTTCAATGTTTTATTTAATATTTTAATATCAATCTAAGGCAGCAAAATCGAATCAAATCGTATCGTGGCACGTTCTGAGATATCTGCAAATATATCGCAGGCAATATCTGATTGTATCATGACGAAACATCCCATTTTCACTCCTAGTTAGCACATAATCTGACATGCACATGCAATTTTTTTGTATGGAAGCTACACAAAGCTTTGTGCATGAGGCACTTAAACAAAATGTGGTTATGAGAAAGTATAAATACACAACAATACTGGGAAAAAAAGA
>RJVU01080352.1:1529708-1542208 GCA_003731715.1 Anabarilius grahami | reverse complement strand
AACATATTTAAAAAAAATATCTTCTTGTGTTCCACAGAAAAAAAAGAAAGAAGGAGCAGAAGAAATAGAAGAAGAAAAACGTTTTATGGGTGACAAAATGTTTGGGGTTTAATGTATTTTTTCCCCTTTTCTCCTGTTTTAGTTTGGTTTATGAATAGTGACCAAACTAAAACAGGAGAAAAGGGGTAAAAAAAATATTAATTATTTCTGTTCTATTGAATGAATGCCTTTAATGAACATATTAGTTTGCAAAAACGTTTTTGTAAGATTATGAACTCTCACGTCTGCCTGAAGACAATGAAATCATAATTTTTGAAATAAAACAAAATTTATTTGAAAGAATAAATTAGTAATCGCGCTACAGTTTGGTCCAATGAAAGTCGCTCCTCAAAAGAGCGGAAAAAACGCAGAGAAGTTCCACCTATGACGGAGAGCTGCAAGAAAGAGGGCGGGGTTTTTAGTAAATCACGTGACCCTCGCCCAATCAAATCGTTTAGTTACAGCACAGAGGCGGGAGCAAAACAAGTGTGTTTTACATGAGCTTTGCTGCAGTCATCGTGGAATCCAGTTTATCGAAATGGCGGAGACGGCAGACGGGATGGAGGTAAGCTGGAGCCACTCAAGGCCATTTTCACCCAGAACACCTCTGATATCAATCAGCTGTTTACCGTAGCACAATCGATGCGGCGACTTTGTTTGATGAGATCCGGTTGTGATTGTTTAGTCGTTGAACACATTTGTTTGCTGCGTATGTGGTTCTCAGGTGGCTGGAAATGTGCGCACACGCATCTTGAGCATCCATTTTAGCCAGCCTCGGATAGTTCATTCATTTCGCATCACGTGTCGGCTATTGCTAACGGGCTAAAACGAGTTAGTTTCGAGTTTTAACTGTTCTGGGCCGCCGTTAACTCACTATAGAATTGGCTTTATTAATATGGGTCATGTACGCGAGACCCCGTTTTCCTTCCATGAGGGTCATTTAGAGCAGGCTGGCGAGAGCTTGAATGACTTATTGTTGGGCAAAGACCGCATGGGACTGAACCCCGCATCTTGATGGCCGTGAACTACTTCTGCTACTTATTGCAGCTTTGTTCACAAACCACGATTAAACAAGTCTTAATTAACGATTTATCAAGGTGCTGTTCATGGCGGTGTGGCAAAGTTTTTTTTTTTTTTTCCCTCAACCACGTTTTTCCCCTCATGCGTGTAATTTAAATGTTCAAGAGGTCTTCCGACGCTGTTAAAGCGATTATACTGATTCAAAAGGCGAATTAGTATAACAGCGTAACATTAGTAGTATCACGTTTTGTTTTTTCATTTAACATTAAAGTTTTGCGGTAAAAAAAAAGAGGCTCATATAACGGGTTCAACTAGCTTGAATAGACTGGTTTTAAAGAGGCAATGCTGGTCTTGAACTGGCACAAGCTGTATGTAATGATGGATTTAGAAAATTAATTCATTTACCGAAAACATTTCTTCTGATTCGTTCAGTGACTCTCTTTCTGAAGGTTTTTTTTTTTTTTTACGCCGGTTGGTGGCGACAAGTGATTGTTGCTCATTAACTCATTGATTCGTTAAAGGGTTAGTTCACCCAAAAAATAAAATATTGTCATTAATTACTCACCCTCATGTCGTTCCACACACATTAGACCTTCATTAATCTTCAGAACACAAATTAAGATGATTTTTGATGAAATCCAATGGCTCAGTGAGGCCTACATTCACAGAAATGACATTTCCTTTCTCAAGATCTGTAAAGGTACTAAAAACATATATTTAAAACAGTTCATGTGACTACAGTGGCTCTAGCTTAATATTGTAAAGCGACAAGAATAATTTTTGTGCGCCAAAAAGACGAAAATAACGACGTTGCAACAATGTAGTGATGGGCCGATTTCAAAACACTGCTTCATGAAGCTTCTGAGCTTTACGAATCGAATCAGTGACTCGGAGCGCCAAAGTCACGTGATTTCAGCAGTTTAGCTGTTTGATAGGAGATCCGAATCATTGATTTGATTCGTAAAGCTCCGAAGCAGTATTTTGAAATCGGCCCATCACTATATTGTTGTAAAGTCGTTATTTAATTTTTTTTGGTGCACAAAAAAATATTCTCGTTGCTTTATAATATTAAGCTAGAACTACTGTAGTCACATGAACTGATTTAAATGATCAGTACCTTTATTGATCTTGAGAGAGGAAATGTCATTGCTGGTGATGCAGGCCTCACTGAGCCATCGGATTTCATCAAAAATATCTTAATTTGTGTTCCAAAGATGAACGAAGGTCTTACGGGTGTAGAACGACATGAGGGTGAGTAATTAATGACAGAAATTTCATTTTTGGGTGAACTAACCCTTTAAAAGGACGCATTCGCAACCGAAACAAGCTATAAACTTTATTTTTAAAAAGTAGAAGCCTTGTTCACTCTTCTATACAAATTACAACAAAGCAGTTTTATGATGACCTTTTGGTCTAGCTGGGTTTTTCCCCATCAAAATGGTATTTTAACATACAAAAGACACTGCCAAATCTTAAGTGAAGCCCAACTCATTCTTTCATATTGCATAATTTGATTTTTTTTTTCCTTGTCTTTTAAGGTGTCACAGGGAGAGAGCTCAGTGAAACCTGCAGCAGAAGATATGACCTCCAAAGACTACTACTTTGATTCCTATGCACACTTTGGCATTCATGAGGTACAGTCTTATTGGTCCATCGTGTCTTATGAAAAGTGGTACAGTTAAATGTCTTCATATGTCTGTGACTAACGTAAACTCATTCTGTGTCCACAGGAGATGCTAAAGGATGAAGTTCGTACTCTGACGTACAGAAACTCCATGTTCCACAACAAGCATCTCTTCAAGGATAAAGTGGTGCTGGATGTGGGAAGTGGAACCGGCATCCTCTGTATGTTTGCAGCCAAAGCTGGGGCCAAAAAAGTTATTGGGGTGAGTTTAAATCCTACCTGTTTCTGTAAATGTAGCCTCATTGTTTTAAAACAGTTGAGTTTTTGTTATGGATACTGAGTAGTTTAGTTGAATGAGCTAACTGCCCATCCTGTTAAGGTGATAGGTGTTATCATGCTGTGCTTTTGTCAGGTTATTCATTATTCTTTTGTCATTTATTCCCCAGATTGAGTGCAGCAGTATATCAGACTATGCTGTGAAGATTGTGAAGGCCAACAAGTTGGATCATAGTAAGGACTTCTCAGAGCTTTTGACTTCCACATTGTTACAGACCTTATTTGCACAGCCAAGCTACAGCTTTTGTGATATTTTGAACTGAACTTATGTATTGTGAGTTATGTTCCCCAAATACTTAACCTTATTTTCCTTGTTTAGTCGTAACCATTATTAAGGGCAAAGTGGAGGAGGTTGAGCTTCCCGTGGAAAAAGTAGACATAATCATCTCTGAGTGGATGGGCTACTGTCTCTTCTATGAATCCATGCTCAACACTGTCATTTATGCAAGAGACAAATGGCTGGTGGGTGTATGCTAATGTCCTTTTAAAGCGTTGGAGTGTTGGAGCTATTCAAAATAAAAATTGTGCATGCTGACATGAATTTGATCAATGTTCATGTTGTCCTTTTTTCTTTTTCAGAAACCTGATGGTCTGATTTTCCCTGACAGAGCCACGCTCTATGTCACTGCTATTGAGGACCGACAGTACAAGGACTACAAAATTCACTGTATGTGTCAATCTCTGAATACACGTTTAAGTGTGCGTCTGACAGAAGACCCCTATTTCATGTTCATCTTTGCATTTTTTTAGGGTGGGAGAATGTTTATGGATTTGACATGTCCTGTATCAAGGAAGTGGCTATTAAGGAACCTCTAGTGGATGTTGTTGACCCCAAGCAGCTTGTTAGCACTGCCTGCCTCATTAAGGTTAGTACTCTGCCGAAAATGTGCTCTCAAATGTATAGTGTTTTATTTTGAAAGAACACTTGCTTTATTCAACCTATCCATTCTCTCGGATCATTAGGAGGTGGACATCTACACAGTGAAGATTGAGGACTTGTCCTTCACGTCACCTTTCTGCCTGCAGGTGAAAAGGAATGACTACATCCATGCTCTGGTAACCTACTTCAACATAGAGTTCACTCGCTGCCACAAGAGGACAGGCTTTTCTACTAGTGAGTACTGTTTGTTTTTCTTTCCCTTTCTCTAAAACACCCCTTTCACCTTGATTTGAAGTATAAATAAACCCTGTTGAAAAAACAAAGTGAATTTGTCCTTTAGGCCCAGAGTCTCCTTACACTCACTGGAAGCAGACTGTGTTCTACCTTGATGACTATCTGACGGTAAAGACCGGAGAGGAGATCTTTGGCACCATCAGCATGAAACCTAATGTCAAGAATAACGTAAGCCCCATCTGCTCTTTAATACTCTAACGCTGCATTCACACGGGGCGTCAATGCTTAATGGAGGGCGTGTCTGAAGCTTGTTACAGTTATAACAGCCAATCACATTACTGTCCGGTGTTACATGAATGCTTTTGGCTAGCGTCTGTGCTAGGGAATTTGCATAAGGCAATCTGATTGGCTGACGCCTGCGTTGGCGCTTAAGGTTAAGAAATCTTCAACTTCTACCGCGAGTGACGCAACAGAACCCACAATTCAGTTCGGCAATGCATGACGTCACCTAATCAGTGAATGAGAAGCGCTGACGCCCCATGTGAATGCAGCGTAAAAGCTCACTTTTAGAATAGTATCTTGCATGAAAGTGTAGAAAAGTTCATCACGTCTGTATTTTGCAATAATGTAAAAGTTGATTGGTTCTAAAAATTATACACTAGGGTTGTGGCTTGGTACGATTTTTTTAATACAGTAGTCAACATTTGAAGTGGATCAAAACCTTTCATCAAAGTTGTCCTAAAACCTTCTTAGAAAAAAACTAAAACCTTAGTTCTTTGGACAACTTTGAACGTTTTGGATCCACTTCAAATGTTTTTTTTTCTTCACATTTTTTTATATTTGTGGCTGTTTTAGGAGCAATATAAAGATTTTCACAATCTTGGTCTTAATTTAAAAAACCTGTTGACTGCCTTAAGTTGTCCCTAACAAAGATAATGTTGCTACAGTTCTACTAATCTATAAATCCACATTCCTGTCCACTTAATTTTTTTTTTCTCCCATAAAGGTTGATCTAATTTTTAAACCCCCCTTTATCTTCCAGAGAGACCTGGACTTTACCGTCGACATCGACTTCAAGGGTCAGCTTTGTGAGGTGTCCAAGACGTCAGAGTACAGAATGCGCTAGATTCATTGAACATCAATGTGCAAGGCAACTCAGAGAGCAGTGTATGCATGTGTGAAACATGTACTTTGTTACATGACTGCGCATGACAGACATTTTTAAGAGATTCTGTTTTACAGAATAGTGTCTGACATTGAGGATTTTGAGAGTTATTTTCCATTTTTAAATTAACTTTTTTTTTTTGTGTGTGGATTGTGTAATGCACCAAAGGGGACTAAACATAACAGATTTTGTGCTCTTTTTCAAACTTCCTTTTTGGCCCTACTTTTTCCAAATTTTAGGTGCACCATCTTGGATGGGATCCATTGAATTTATGCATGCATGCACGTGTGCACACACATATAACTGCTCTCTTTTGCCTGTTTGTCTGACAAGTCATCCATGTGTATGTCTTTATTTTTCAGTTTTTTTATTTTCCCTGCCATGCCAACATGTCTGTGTTGGTCACTGTAAGAAAATGCAAATCAGCCATATGTGTTTTGATATTCCATCTGGTAAAGTTAGCTTCTTCCATGTAGGTAAAACCTGTTGTCATGTTTCACTGTGGTCAGGAGCTCTACCTAGTGATTTGCTGAATGAGCCCATATCATTTTGTATTTCTGCAGTTTGGACCATCAGTAGAGGGCACCTCCTTAACGTGCCATTTGTCTTCTGTGAATAACCGTTTTAATTAATGTAGTGCTTCTGTTTCCTAATTTGTTACTTTTTTTTTCCTTTTTTTTTTTTTTTTTTTTTTTTTAATACTTGTGGCAATGACCCAATTGGAGGATATTGTGTTATGGATGAGATGGCGTAGTTATCTCTTGTACAACTTGTAGGTGGTGTTAATGAGCACTATTTTAGATCCTTTGATCTTTTTAATGTCACATAGGAAGAATCTTCATCCATGACTGACTGTTTAGTTTCAAGCTTATCTGCTGCTCTTTTGCACTATAAGCACTTAAAACTAAGTTTCTCAGACCCAGAATTACAATTTAATTCCATGGAGGAAATCCTTCAGACTAAATTTTCCATAGAAGTGCTTTTATTGAAGGGTGATGCTTTTCCTGTGTTTGAGTAACTTCACATTTGTTCCATATTGTGATCTTCTCTCATAGTGTTGCTGTGTACTACAGTGTTTTTGTCGAGGGGTGCAAGTTCACGTTGTGTCTAGCACTGGTGTGGATTATTACCAGGCAGGCATTTGTCCACTTGGAATTTTTTTCCTTTTTTTGAAATAAAAACAAATTAAACCTGCATTTTGTTTTTCAATGATTCAAAAATGCAAACTTACTAAACTAGTTTTTCACTAAGAATTTTATGAAAGCATTTTATATAGGAATCTTTAGCTGGTTATCAAAGATATTAATTGATGGTTGCTTTGAATTGCTTTTAGATTAAGCTGAGGCTTTTTGGAAATGTTGCAGCCATCCCATTTTCCCTTCCTGATGTTCCTTTTACAGTTGTAATGCTTTAAAAAAAAAAAAATAGATATATCACCTATTGTTTATGCTGGTGCAATAGTTTTTCATACAGTACTTCATTTGAGGTTGAATCTTTAACACCTGCTTTGATACTGTTTTATACTGCTGCTCGCATATGTAAATTTTTGGTGCCTCTGCACTTGATGCGTTCTCTTGTGGTGTTCAAGGCTTCTTTTGCTTCCACGCATCTCTTAATTTTTGGCCTTTCTGCTCCTGAATTTAGTCCATCAGAAGTGTTTACTGCTCTTTTTGTAGTTTTTGCAGCTGGTGTTTTTCATTTTCTCTCTGATCTGATTATCTAACTATCTAGCAAAACGTTTTGCTTTTGAATATATTACAGCTGTCTTTGGGTGCTAAAGTATTCCATATTTGTACAATTCAAATGTGAATGATTCGATTTATGAATGCTATATAATGTGTTAACACCACACAATACACATCTTGAGTTTTATTCCACAGCATTTACAACATTTTATTAAATAACGAAATTTTTTCAGATGTTAAAATGTAAAATCAAATGTTTGGTAATCTATGAAACATTAAAAACCATGTAATATGATCTAAATAGCTTTTTATGAAATGCATCTGCTTTTCTTTAAATTTTTCCTTAACACTTTTTTTCAGCTTTTGCCAACTCTTTCTCCAGCTTGAGTATTTTTGCTTCATACTCTCTTGAAATGTCTTGCTTCTCCTGTTGAAACTTCTACCTCTCTCTCCATTCTATGTCTGTTCTCATACTTTTCATTTTTTGTTGATGACTTAACTGATCTTCTCTCTGTCGTCGCTTCTCAAGATAAATTTTCTGTTGATGTTCTGCAGCCTGTGTACTTAATGCTCTGTTTCTCCCTTTCTTGTTCTTGTTTCCTGACATTTTCATCAATTTGAATTTGCTCCAGTAAAGAAACCATAACTGCACCTCCTATGACACACTCAATTTCCTGTTGACTCAGTTGTTCCTGCAGCAAGGCTTCTCTCAACCTTTGACGCTGCTGCTCCTGTTACATGAGTTGTAACCTTCTTTGAAGCTCAGCCTCTCTGGCTTGCATCTCCATTTTAGCGGCATCAGCTTCCCGTTGTCACTCAGCTTCTCTTTTCTTATATTTCTCCATTAGCTGCTATAATGTGTTGGTGTAGCATTCACCACCATTGTGTTCCACCATGTCTTGGATCTTTTGCAGGAGCATGGCCACTTGGTTATGGCTTTTATCTTTATTGTTGAAAACATGGTACCTGCCATTGCACTTGGAAACCAAGGCTTGAAGATCTTCTGCAGCCCCTTTGAGATACAGTGGGTACGGAAAGTATTCAGACCCCCTTAAATGTTTTACTCTGTTATATTGCAGCCATTTGCTAAAATCATTTAAGTTCATTTTTTTCCTCATTATGTACACACAGCACCCCATATTGACAGAAAAACACAGAATTGTTGACATTTTGCAGATTTATTAAAAAAGAAAAACTGAAATATCACATGGTCCTAAGTATTCAGACCCTTTGCTCAGTATTTAGTAGAAGCACCCTTTTGATCTAATACAGCCATGAGTCTTTTTGGGAAAGATGCAACAAGTTTTTCACACCTGGATTTGGGGATCCTCTGCCATTCCTCCTTGCAGATCCTCTCCAGTTCTGTCAGGTTGGATGGTAAACGTTGGTGGACAGCCATTTTAGGTCTCTCCAGAGATGCTCAATTGGGTTTAAGTCAGGGCTCTGGTTAAAAAAAAATGAACTTGGGCAAATGGCTGCAATATAACAAAGTGAAAAATGTAAGAGGGTCTGAATACTTTCCGTACCCACTGTAGCTGTCAAAGTTTGTGTCCTCCAGGTTATCTGCCCTCGTGAACAGAATCATTGTATATCTTGTAGCTCCTTGCCAAAAGACATCCTGTATCTGCTGGACTTTTCTTCTCTTCGGTTGTAAAGCAGCCAATCGTCAAGACGAGAAGAAAGATGGAGCATAAATCATAAATCAATTCATTTGTAATTATTTTTTTATGATTACAGAGGCATAATTATTTTTATGAAACTTGAACAATTAAGGTATACAAGAAAAAAACCTGCTACAAACCTGATATTTGTCGATTCATTTTGGCTTAGTTTGCCAGAGATCCAGACAGAGAGTCTGTAAGAGAGAAACTACAGAATGAGTTTTTAAGGGATACCTCAGTCCATCCCAGTTTTACGTGAACAGTTTGGCAAGTTGTCAGATTATAACCTGATATCGAAACTGACATACAAAAAAAAAAACTGAGCAGTCAATACGTAGCCTATATCTATATAGGGACTATTTTTGTTACAAATATTTACAAGTTTAAAAGCATTCTAGCCTTTTTTTGGGTCCATTTAATATCTGTTCAATGTATGCCTATTAAATTTAAAGATATTTTATTGATTATTTGTATTATTTAAGGCGAGACACCCCAGGTGAATAGTGTAATAAAAAAAATTACTAATAGCAATCACCATACTTCCCCATCTGATTTATTACATTAAAAATCGCAAACATTTTTTGTATTACAAGTTTTCTAAAATGTTGTTTAAATATGCGAATGAGACGTTATCACATTAAATATGCGCTAATTTGCATACATTTCTAGAACAAAAATCTGAATATTGGATGATGTCAGGTTCAAAATTCTTGTTTAATTTTTTGGACATATTAAATTCAAAGGGTTTTACAGAGAGAATTTTGGATATCTCTTTTTATCACTCCATAAATCAGAAAATACTAGCTAGAAAAAAATAAAATAAATTTACTTTAGGAATAAAATGTTGTATAAATCAACAAATCCCTCTGTAAAAACCTTCAGAATATAGATAGGAATAAAACTGTAAGTTTGCTGTATGTAAGTTCTGCTGAAGTGGACATTTCCGACTCAGAGCCTCGGTCAGAGTACCGGCTAGAGAAGTGCCAACACCTGTATGCAAGAAAAAGTCGGGGTAAACTACAGATTAAAATATAGAAGTACAGGTGTTGTACTGAATGGGTTTACTAGGGGGGATATAATTTCTCAATGTTAAAAGTTATGCCTGCATGTTGAAATTAAACTCCCCTGTCCAGCACAGGTTAACAAGGTCACAAGCTCAACATATTTATGCTATGCAGTGGGAAGGTGAATCGTAATATTGGAGCTCCATTAATCATGGCTTTTCATAGTCGTGGTGTACGCGCTTACAGTTTTTCTCAGCTGTTTTGGCACATTTCTCATATCATCCTTAAAATTTGCAAAACTGTTCATTTCTCAAAATAATTCATACAAACAGCACAACATATTGGATTACCTGCAAAAGCCTGTAACTTGCTCAGAATCCTCAAAAGCAAGTATTTATGTAAATGAACATATCAGTGCCATCAGAATGACAAGTCCTTGTGTCATTGTTCTCGAACAAGATAGTCAAAATGCTTAGCCATGTTGTGAATATAACAGTGATGAATATTTCAGATGTAGCCTAAACTATGGCTATGGTTTTTATGACAGTGAGCAAATTACTGTAAAATTTCCTTGTGATAAATAAAAAAGACAAGACTATATATACATACACTGTATATGTATTCATGTGTATGTGTGTGAAAATGCCACTGTAATATTAAGATTATGGCATGCATACCATATTAGAGTACAGTGCACATTGCTGAAATACATACCTGTTATGTCTACGAAATGCTTGAATGATTGAGGAAAAAAATTTTCTCCAAACGTTCGGCTGCACATTTACACCCGCATAAGCCATTGTAAGGTCATGATTGAGAACATAGTTCACAATAGGGGGGCCTCATAGTGGCCCTTAATTCACCAGAAACGTGCCTGCGCCCTTTGCCTTATCTCTTCCTCTGTTTTGCCTTCCTACCCTTCTACCACACATCCTTACTCCTCTTCTTCTTTCCAGCTGTTGACCCTGTTTGTTTCCGTTTGTTTGTACTCTGTCTATATATGCTTTCCAGTTGAAGATTCATGACATGCATCTTTTAGCTGCTTTAGAGAACTGGTCGTGTCATTGGTTGATCTAATGCTTTACATTTCCCTGAATACATTAGTGAAATTCAGGATTCACCTGCAAGATTCATTAATTCAGGACACATTTACAAAAGTCTATTAGAAATGTATAGATAATATACTTGACATTATGATAACTAGGTCAACCATTTTGCATTTAATGACTTGTGGGATGAACTAATGACTAGATGTTCGATTATTCAACAGAGAACCATATAACACATTTTGAGCAACATGACATTAGCAATTGATAATGTAGGAAATAGCAAACAATTGTACATAATCAATTGCCTGAATGTACCAAAGCATTTGCAATTTGTTCAAAAGAATGAGAAACTGCTTTTATGATGTGCACAAGTGACTAGATGATGTGGTGGTTGATTGAACAAGTAGTTTTGAGAATTTCAGTTTTGATCTGAGAAATGTGCCAAAGCAACAGAGAAAAACTGTAACTCACAGTCAATTGAACTAACTCGATTCATTTGTTCTGAAACCGAAAACTCAGAGTTTTCCATCTCAGGGTAAGTTTTAACTCAGAGTTACTTGAACCTCATTATTGACACGGGCCCCTGAACATTTCATTCATTAATACAGTTTATTCACTATAGCTTAAATTTTTTTAATTAATAATGACAAGTTCTCAGAGTTAAACTGTGTCAGAAAAAAATAATCTTAATTATGTCAGATAACACTTAAGCAAAACATGGTCAGGTCAAAGTGTCTGAATAATTTTTGGTCCCAAATTTTTATCAATTTTACTGGTAGTCACTGTATGAAGATTTTTTGGGGTATAATGTCACAGTTTACTTTATTTTGTTATCCTCACTTACATAAATAAACTATAGTTTCCTGCACCCACTAGTAAAAATATAAAAAATATAAAAATGTCTGAATATTTTTTTGGTTTGACTGTACATGACACACTACATATAAATTATAGTTCAGAAATAAATTGATTGCTTGTGCATATTTCTATTGAACATGCATTGTCTCTGTTGTACTGATAACTTCACTCTAAAAAATGCTGGGTTAAAAAAACCCAAGCTGGGTAAAATATGGACAAACCCAGCAGGTTGGGTTAAAAGGCACCTATTATGCCCTCTTTCACATGATGTAATATAAGTCTCTGGTCTGGTCAAGTTTCAGCTTAAAATACCCCACAAATTTGCCCCTATTTGGGGGTGAGCAAAAACACGCCTTTTACTATATTACTATATTGCTGGCTAAAAAAATAAATCCAAAATTGGTTGAAAAAAATGGCTGGGTGAAAACAACCCAATCCCTGTTTTTGTCCATATTTAACCCAGCAGTTTTTAGAGTGTTAAAACAAGCTCANATATATATATATATATATATATAGACAAACAAAGAATGATGCATATAATTTATTTATGAAATCATTTATTCTTTTATTACAGAAGAAAGCATTCTAGAATCACCAGAAGCCGGATCATGCTTCATGTGTGCTGAAAACACTGGCTATAAACCTCTGAGACTTTAATTTTTCAAACATCGCAAGACTGAGAATGTCCCTAACAAACTCAGTTTCTGTGATTTATAGTCACAGAAAACTACTTGAATCAAAGCTTAAATTTTTTAGAATTTAGCAATTTTAGATTTTTTTTAAGCTAATAGTTTTGATATGATTTTGACAAGTAAATTTTTTGTTCATGTTTATAGATAGATAGATAGATAGATAGATAGATAGATAGATAGATAGATAGATAGATAGATAGATAGATAGATAGATAGATAGATAGATAGATAGATAGATAGATAGATAGATAGA
>RJVU01080352.1:1492186-1528514 GCA_003731715.1 Anabarilius grahami | reverse complement strand
ATATGCTAATTTTTTGAGATAGGAATTTTGGGTTTTCATGAGCTGTATGCCAAAATCATCAGTATTAAAACAATAAAAGACCTGAAATATTTCAGTTGGTGTGCAATGAATCTAAAATATATGAAAGTTTAATTTTTATCATTACATTATGGAAAATAATGAACTTTATTACAATATGCTAATTTTTTGAGAAGGACCTGTAGATAGATAGATAGATATAGATTTTCCCTTCTTTTCGGACGTTTTAATCCCTCATGCTCTCTGTTTTGTGATCTGTTCTGCTGTTCTATCACATTCCACTTCCAAAAGTCTTGTTCATTCTCTGATTTATCTTCCAACATAGCTGTGTTGCATTTGTCCTTATTCTTGTCCCCCAAATCTCTTTTCCTGTCTTTTAACCCCTCTTGTTCCCTGTTTTGTGTGCTGTTCTGCAGTGGTGTCATTTTCTTCTTACAATACTCTTGTTCCTTTGTGTCCTCTGATATAGATTTTTCTCTCACCATCATCTTCCTCAGTATCACATCTGTTTCTCCTGCCTCCAATTTCTCTTTCAGACAGATTTTTGTTTTGGTCCTGGACTGAATCATCTTCTTCTGTCCTAAACTGTTGTCTTGTTCTGTCATCCACTTCTTCGGTCCTTCACTTTTTGATACATGGCTGTTGTGTAACATTTTCCCTCATTCCTCTCCACCATCTCATTGATCTTCTTCAGAAGAGAAGAGACTTGATGGTCATTTTTGTTGTCTCTGTTGTTGAAGACATGATATCTTTGTCTATATATCTGAATGATTGTCTTCAGATTTGGGTGGACTTCCTTCAAGCAGTCTTCAATGTCCTCCAGGTCATCCTCTTTGGTGAACAGCACTATCATGTATTTGGTGACTTCATCCCCAAACTCCTTCAGGATATTCATGACTGTGTTTATCTCTTCATTGGTAAAAAATGGGCAGCACCAGGAGAAAAACATGCGGCCCAGGACTAGACATGTTGATGCATTTGATGATTTCCTGCTTGACATCACTTTCAAATAGAGAAGAATCATCACACCATCCAGGAGTGTCGATCACTTTGATTGTTTGCTTGTCTACAGTAGACGTGCTCATTGAACAGGCTTCAGTAACTGCCTTTGAGCTGGCCGCTGTATGGAACAATTGCTTACGCAGAAGAGTGTTTCCTGATGCGCTCTTTCCTGCTCCTTGCTTTCCCAATAAAACAATTCTCAGCTCATCCATTTTAGCCTTCCATTGAGAAAGAAAAGGAACAAATACATTTATGAGTAAAAAATTACAGTCTATTGCCTGAACCATGCATTCTTGAAATGAAACATCCTATTGTTAAATAATTGAAACCTCTTTCCATAAATGACTAATTATTACAGTACCTGTTTCTCTGTGCTTTATTGTTGTCTGTTTCAGCTACAGTGTTCTGCCAACAAATGTATACTCTTGCTATCAGCTCTGAGCAGATGCTCCGCCTCTGTCTGTATGTCACAGCACCATCCACTGGAGCTCACTTGATGCAAAAGCAGGTCTTTGCTTTTGTGTTTCACTAATTTCTATTTTTTTTTTTTATGTCCAATGCAATTAAATGTTCTGTACATGTTGGTATATTTCTGTAACGTATGGGACGGGACAACAGAGTTGGAGATCCACGTGCAGGCTTTATTAATATGAGCGTAGTCGTACAGGCAGAGGTCAAACACCAGCAAACAGATGCAAGAGGGCAAGGCAAAGGTCGAAAACAAGGCTAAACAATAATCAGCCATGTGTGTGTGTTAGAGTGCAGCTTATAAAGTGTCACTGATGGGAAACAGGTGTGAGTGCATGATTGGTTCCTAGGTGGGGGATTGTGGGAAATGGAGTCCATATAACCAAGTAGATTAACACAGACCCAGGGCACACATAACAATTTCTTCCAAATGTTATGCATTAATATTGCTCCACAAACAAAACAAAAGGAACAAAACAAAACAAAAAACACTGGATTTTTTTTTTTGTACAAATTTATATGAAATTGCTAACTCGTTTAATCCACGGGTCATTCTATAATAATAAAAATAAAAATATTTATAATTTTACAATTTTGTCATTTGAATTTTATTTTACTTCTAAACTTACAGGCAATAGAGAAAGATATTTTAGTGTAAAGGTCTGACAGTTCTCATTTATTATATAAACTAAGCATGCAAATGAAGTATGCAGGTAGGATCCTGCCCCAGACACTAATGTTTCACCAATCCAATCAGCATAATTTTCCAGGAATGGGACAGGGGCACCAAGAGCCATTAAAGACAAGAGGTAAGAGTCTCAGTAATCTGGCTCATTTGACTTGCAATAAAGAAAACAGGAACAGGAGTCATTCATTTGATGTCATCATCTTTACCCTAAATGCTAAATACAATGTTCTTCACCTCAGTTTTACATGTGACGTAGAGTCTTAAACAGATTCTTAAATTTGTAATTATGTGTTAGAATAACACATAAGTGGTAGAATATATGTCCCAAAAAATAATGTAAAATATTGGTTATTTGAAAGTCTTCAAGATCGTTCCATGTGTGTGTGTAATGAGATTTCATGAGTCAATATAAATTTGCATGATAGAAATTTATTGACATTGGTGCAAAGCTTTAAATATTGCATTTCAGAAGATAATGCTAAAATAAACGTGTTAAAGATCCAACATTATCTCTTAATAAATACTTACTATACAATGTCTTATCAAACTGAGCATGGTCAAACATTTCAATATACTCTGTGCATTTATTCATCAAACAGTATGACTGCATGCAGACCTTTTATATGACCTTCAATTTTAAAATTTAATTGAAATACTTTTGTTTACTTTTTGTTGTCTTTTATCTCTGGGGACAGAGTAATATGGCCTATTGGTCCAGTTATTTATTCAAGTATATAAGAAAGTGAATCAAATATCTACATCTTGGAAACAATAAAGGGCATGTTTTGCCATGCAGTATTATAAAGAAACATTTCAAATCACTCACTGCTCTGCTATTTTAACTTAACATCCACAATGAGAGATGCAGAGTAGTATTTTCACTCTAGCACATCTCAGGTCTCTTCTTGGCTGCCCGGCAGCGGAGAACTTTGAGGAAACTGTCAATTTTGTGAGAGTCCCTGCGGAAGCAGGACAACAGAAAATGGAAATTGACAAGTCGAGAGGTTTTATCCTGGCCAAGGCTGTTGCTGTAAAAAGGGAGAGAAGACAGGTTGTCTGAGGATGATCCCATCTGAAGAGAAGAGAGAAAGGGACAACATATAAATCAACCCTGCTTACAGGTGTACTTTAGATTTCTTTATGTTTATGTCCAAAAATCATTCGAATTTACTTCATATCACAATCAACATTCCAGCTGTTCCTAAAAGCGCACTCACCTTGTGAACGACATGCTCAAGACCTGCACCCAGGCTGTTGATGTTGTCTTGCAGTTCTTTGGTCTTGCTGTTAATGGTGTTGCGTTCTGGATGTGCCAGGCTGGACGCCTCAGAGGAGAGGAGGGCGAGGGGATCGGACCACGCCAGCAGCAGAGACCGGGCCAAAGAAAGCAACTCATCCTCCTGCAGAAAAAAATATATAAAAATCCATGTCACGCAAGCATATCTGCACTTTCTGCAAGAACCAGTGAGGTTTGTTCAAGCAAGTAGCCTACAGCTGAGCCTACATGTAACATATTTAACCCTCTGGTGTTGTTCGGTCATTTTAGACAAAAAAAAAAAACATTTAGAAATTTTGAAAATCACAACTTCATCGGAATGGTATGAAAACTTTTGTGACCACACACAAAAAAAATGGTGGACTTTATTTGAAAAAGCTTAATGGTTGTAAAAAAATAGTCACACTTGTTGTTTCGCTCAAAAATAACCGCTGTAGGAAATTAATGGGAAACAGGCAAAAATACGATTTAGGAAAAAAAGCACACAGCAGTGAAGGCCAGGGTGACACTCTGAAATATCGAGTGCAAGATAGACCCATAGGCACTAATCTGCCTTCAAAAATTGGATTTTAAAGGCATTGTCTCTCTTCTTTTAACAGGAAATACTGCTTTAATTGAAAAGTAATAAAAAAAATATTTCAATAGGAAAAAAATCATCATTACTGATCAAAATTATTGCATAAATATCAATTAGTACTATTAAATACTCTCGAAATACAAAATAAAAAGTATTATTGAGCAAAAATATATTACATTGATTTTACTGAACAAAAAAAAACTACTGCCAAATGAACAGTACCAGAGAGTTAATGTGCTCAGTGATGTACCTTGATCAATGTTTATATGTGAATAAAATCCTAAATTAAAATCTCTTCATCATTTAAAACGATTGTGTCTCTTCAGAAGACTTGGATTAAACAGCTTGATTCATATGGATTTATTTTATGATCTCTTTAAGAACTTTTTGAAGAGTCCAATGTTTGGGTGACTTTCAAAGGAGAGACAGAAATGTCTTTTAATTATGTTTATTATACTTATTATGTTTTTGTATAGTTTGTTTTATGTTATATAGTTTGTTTTATGTGTTATATAAATTAAAGTATAAAGTATTAATTTAGTATACATTAAAGTATACATTTAGTAATTACAATTAAAATAAAATAGATTTTATTTATATTATGCTGCATAATGTCTAATAGCTATTTGTAATCAAAATTTTTATTTTTTATTTTACCTGGAATAGGAGAAAGTATTTTTATATTTTAAAAAGAGGAAGATGGATGCAGTAAAGTGTGCTCTTACCGGCACTTTCAGGGCTTGGTCTTTGTCATTGGGAATTTGAAGGGAGGATGTGTGGCACATCGACGGACGGGGCATCATTACCCTCCCAACAGGAGGAAAGTGAGAATCCTGTGGTTGAGAGGTTAATATCAAACAAACAACATCAAATCTATGAAAAAAAATACATATTTGGATAAAACTGAAGTCAAAAATAACCCAGTGGACATGTAACTGTCACACACATACTGGACTCTGCCTCACTTGCTGCACTCTCACTCACAAACTACATTACCCAGCATCCCTCACGATTCTCACCTGCTTTCATCAAGCACACCTGGATTCTATCACAGTCTCATCAATACCATATAAAAGACATTCACTCATTTAACTCATTGTCTGGTCACCATTTTGACCACAGGATACCAACCTGAAATATTATTTCCCTGTTTGCCATTGTCTTCAATTCCAGCATTGTCATCTGCTCATTTGCCCTCTCTTTGTGTGTTCCTCTATAGTAGGGATGGGGAAATTAAGGCTCATAAAGCACTGAGGCTTTCTTCTGACTGTTCCAGAAAAAGACTCAAAGCTTCTAGAGTGTTGAAAACAGGGCCATCTGGTGGTTAGTAAAAAATAAAGCAGCTAAAAGCTTGTGGAACAAGTTCTGTCGGATGAAGCAGCCACCACACTCCATGGATGGATTCAACGTTATGTGCACAAATAAGTCTAACACGTCCAAGGCTTCACTGGAGATTATTCTGCACGCTCAATACGTGCTTCAAAGTTTCAGTGTCATACATAACATCGCTACTGTATAGTGAGTTTAACTATCATCCAAAGACTCTATTGTATATTGCTCTGCTTGCCATTACCATTATTACTTACCTGTTTGACCTGGATCCATTGTCTTACCTGTATGCTCACCTGCGTCTTTAATAAACCTGCTTTGGGTTCTTTCCGTCATCCATTGTCTGCGTCAAATTTACAGATCGCCAGACCTACCAACACTGTGAACCCAGCATGCTCCACCAACATTTCTCACTCCATGATTTTACTCTGTCACTGATGAGTCCCTGCTCACCCTCACCCAAGATGGCCGCCCTCTGGAAGACTATGTGGAGGATTTCCTTGAGATCTACCATGAGTCGTGCTGGGATGAGGCCCTTAAGTACAGTACATCTTTTTGGAGTGGGATGGATGAGATCCTCGGCCAGATGTTGAAGTCCAAGTGGGAATATTGGTGGAGTTAGAGTGACTGGAGTGGCTTATTGATCTGGATGACACCGAGCCAGTTCCCACCTTTGTTCCTGTTCTTGAGCCGCCTCCTCTGCTGGTGCCTTCCAGCTGTCTGTATGTCCCAGTGGTCCCATCCAGCTTCCAAGCTCTTTCATTGCCGCTGGTCGCACCCAGCCTCAAGTCTCCTTTATTGCCATTGGCTGTGCCCAGCTTTAGGTTTCCTTCATTGAGGATTGTCCCATCCAGCTCCTCTGCTTCACCTCGGCTGTCTCCCTTCAGCCCCTTGACTCCTCCTGTGGTTCTGCCCTGCTGCTCGGATTCGCCTTGGATTTCCAAGTTGCAGCTCCACATTTTATATGAGGATCCCCTGGCTTCACCTCAAGCCTCTGAGCCCTGGACTTCACCTCGGCCCTCAGACCCACCGGATCCACCTTGGCCCCGAACTCCCTCTGCTCCACCATGGAGAGTCATTGCTCTGGACTTGTGGATCTCCTGCTGTGCCTCGATCCACCACCCCTCTGGCTCCACCGGCTCTTTCCAGTTCTGCCATCATCCTCAATCGCACAGACTCTACTCAGGACTGTCAATTAATGATCCTATCACAGTCTCATCAATGCCCTATAAAAGACACTCACTGTATACAATGATTACAGACTCAACATCCGGTGAATACTAACCTGAAAGACTACTTGCCTGTTCCTGGTCCATCATCCTGTTCCATTTCACTCCAGAAACGTCATCTCCTCGTTTGTCCTTTCCTCGTGTGTTCATGTATAGTGAGTGTTACTATCATCCAAGGACTCTATTGTATACTGCTCTGCCATTATTACTTACCCGTTTGATCTGGATACATTCTCAAACTTGTAAACTGACTTTAATAAGCCTGCTTTGGGTTCTTTCCATCATCATAGTCAACGTTACTGTAAAAACACATACACTCACACATTTATTTTTATTTTTTTAGAGGGTGTTAAGTACTGACCAGGTCATTGGTGAGAGAGGTGCTGAGGGAGTGAAGTTTGTCTGAAAGCTGAGAGGCTCTTTCCAGTAAATCATTCAGACCGACACCGTTGATTGAGACAAAAGCACACATCAGGACAGTCACTGAAAACCAGAGAGAAAAAGGAACAGTTAAACAGTATTGTCATTAGGAGAATGGTAAAAGAAGAAAGACAGAGGGAGCTGAAATCAAGTAAGCATGAACCAAAAATGGGGGAACCGAAAGAGGATGTAGCAAGGTAATAGAGATAAAGTCTAAAATGTGGCGGGAAAAGGTTAGACTGAGGAAGATAAGGTTTGCTTACCTGCAAAGTATAGTCTAGATCCTTCAGCCATCATTTTAACTGGTTTGTTTATTCTCTTGCTTGAATCTTTGCTTTCTGCTTTCCTCTCTTGAGCTTTTCATTATATAGCCCTACTTCTTTCATTTGGATATGCAGTAAGTCTTACACTCCAGGTGTACTGAAACTAGTTCAATCCTGAAACTAATGAAAAACATTGTTTTGAGAGTTTGGTTATTTAATATTGATAAGCTGTTTGAGTAGATACAGGACAAAGGGGGGCAAAATTCACTATCAGTCACATGAAGTGCCAAATAAATAAATGCAAAGCACTCTTTCAATTACTGGACAGAGAAACTTCTCAGAGCCTATTTAAAGTGAAAAGGAGCATTTGGTTTATCTGTGTTTTTGTGTTTAGTGTGATGCGATTACTTTAGGATCTTTAGGATATCTGAATGGAAGAACAAATGGAAAATGAAACAATTCTCATAGACTGCACCACTATGAAGGTAACACCAATTCATGCACTCTTGAGGCCATGTGCCATTTAAAGAAAGTCTACACATGGCGGACCCTTCCCCCACAAAAGAAACACTCATTTGTCATGTCCTGCTGTGGACTGAGAGCTTTTATGCCCTTTTAGTTTCTTTTCTTTTTTATTTATTTCTGAATGTGCTTGTTAAACCCAGTTGTTATGAAACTTTACTGTACTATGCCTTCTTCATGTTTCTGATTTATCTCTGTTGGTCTGCTCTAAGAGGCTGACATTTTTCCACGTTTGTGTAGGGAAATTCTTCTGTTACCCCCCTTGCCCCTGTGTACAATCCATTCAGAAAAATGCACACACACACACCCGCACGCAGGCACACACACACACACACACACATACCCGCACACACACACATGTTGGGTTTTCATGTTTTATGGGGACATTCAATAGACATAATGCTTTATAGTTTCTGCATTTTTAGATTTTCAAAAAACATCACATTGTATGATTGATTTATAAGCTGTTTTCCTCGTGGGGACCAAAAAATGTCCCGACAAGGATTTCAGAAATTTTTGGGGACAATTTGTCCCCATAACATAGGGTATGTCTTGCTTACGTTGCCCTCCTTTTAATGCAAAATATCAACCCAGCTAACAGGGAATGTTCTCAGAATGTTTGTTCAAGTTATGAGCAAATGTTCTTCCAGTAACATTAATTGACTGTTCATTCAAAGTTATCTGGTCTGTTCTCAAAACGATAGCACACAAAAATTACTTCTGTCCTGAAACGTTCTGTTCAGCGTTCAATTTTCAGAAAACATTCACAAATAATGCTGATATTTGCAAAATGATAAAATGGAATGTTCTCTTAATATTTGCATAACCAGTAATTTTTTTTTTTTTAATATTGATCTTACTATTATTGTTAATTTATTGTTTTTATTGAGCCAGTTACAGTGACCTTACAGGACCTTGAAATGTAAAATTTTAAGGCATTACACTTTATGTAAGAAATATTATGTTATGTTAAAATCATTCATTCATTATGTTAGCTCAAATTTACATAAACTATATCCAAACTGCTCATATATTTCAGGGAACTTGTACAATTTAGAATTTAATTTGAGCAACTCCTAAAAACCTCCTCAGTTGACCCCCACTGGTAAAGGAAGACAATTCCCAAAACAGCTTTAATATTGTAAGTTTTGTATACCAGTGTATCCGCTGCATTACGGGGCGTATCTCCTTCCCAAAGACTCAAAGAGCAGGAGGCGTGGTGGATCCAGTAGAACCCGGTTCAACAATATTCATTTTGTTTTCCAGTTAACTCTTGCCAGATCCTTCCGGACTGCAAATCCAGGTAAAGTAATTGGTTGACATTTCATGCAAATTTAATTATGAACACTTTAGCTCGTAGGCAGCCGTGTAAATATACATGAAAGTGAGTTGATTGTTCAGAGAACACGGTGTTCTGAGAGGAAGGTCGCAGTTAAGTACCTCGGTCATTTTCAGATGCGCGTGCACTTTCAGTCATTTGTTCCTTACAGGTTTTATTCCTACTTTTGATTTAGACCGACAGGTAGGCTTAACCAATCTTAGCTTTTCAACTGACCGTTCAGGAGGTGAGTTGTGGCAGAGATTCACACAAGTTTCAGATATTTGGAAAGTAACAAGTAGGCCTGAAACGTTCTTTTGTTGCAGTGAAATGTATTCCTCCACATGCGCAACATTATGTCGAATGCGTTTTAAAATGCAAAGACAGGTAACGTTCAGCGTTACGAATTTGACATTATATTACATTTGAGCCTTTTTTAAATAATGCAATAATAATTAACAAACGAAAAGAGAAATAAACTAATGTGGAAAAAAATACAAAACAAAATAGGTTACAAATAATTCACATAAATATATTGTAAAACAAAAAAGTAGTATAGTATGATTTCTTGTTGTGCATCCAACCCAAACTGCGTCAACGTGACTTAGATCTCTCGGGAATTTAGTTTATCTGAATGCAGATTGCTTCAGGGAAGTTAAGTCCCTGATTTATACAAGTGGTGCTCACTGCAGAGCCAAATGATGTCCAGCTCCCCCCCTCTCTCTGAACGTAATGGGTGGAGCATGACCCAGTCCAGCTCCACCTCTGCGGAGCTAATGGGTGGAGCTTCACGACCCCTAAAACATTTTGGGCTCGAGGTCCGAAGCTTTGGCCCCTCCCTGCACGTAGCCCTGCCCGATAGTGGAAAAGCGGGTTATGATGCTTTCAGTTGTTTTGAAAATGCTACTCATGACATGTCTTATCAAATAAAAATGTATTTAATTAATTTGCTTATATGATCTACATTTAACATATATAAATGTAAATATAGAGAAGGTAACCTTTGTTTTTAAAGTCAAAGTTCAATACCTAAAAAGTTAAATAAAAAAGTTGTAAAATGTGTAAACATTTTAATGTTTTTATTAAAAAACATTTATGTTAATATCTATTTTTTTGTTTGTTTATCCTAATGTACACCCTGGATGTATCTTTAAATCTTTAAAACCAATAACTGATATATAATATATTAAATGTAATTAAAATTCTGTTGCTTTTATATGAAAATTAAACATGATGAGCAAAGGTGGGGAAAAAAAACAAAACAGCTTGTGCTTGAGCAGCTGTGAAGCATGTCATGAAAACATGTTGCCATTAGGGGGTGTCCATGCACAGTCCATGACATAACACAACAAATAGTGCAGCTTTTATGTCCAAATTTAAGTTTCTCTGCATACTTGTCACTGTCTCGTCGTACTTCTTTACTCACTGTGCTTCTAGGTGCAGAAAGAAGCACAATTATTCGCTTTTTTTGTGTTTGAAGGACCAAACTTTTAGAATGGTGTCTTTGCTGAGTAAGGTTGAAGCCGATCACTGTTTTATCTCTTGTGCATGTACACATATGTGCACTCTTATGTCCCCCCTCCTCCCTCCCCCGTGAACTATGTACACTCCCCCTCCCTCTTGCCAACTCTAACTCTCCATTCTCTCTTTTTCTTCTGCACATGCAACCACAGGAGCGCACAGAGCAGGCACGCATAAACACCCAACACCATAGACCATGTCAGACTCAGAGACTGCATCTCCTGCTGAGACCCCTGTCCCAGCACCCTGTGTGGGCATCAAGGCAGATTTAGACAAATGGTAAGTGACTGAGGTAGAATTCATGTATGGTCCATAGTTACAGGTTCGTTGTAACCCTGTATGGACCGCATGAAATTTTGTGAAATTCTGATGCTCCAACTTGTAGATTTATTTCCACATAGCTTTATTGTAGGTTTTAAATATTCAGAATCGTGCTGGGATTGATGATATTCAGTAGAATTATGATATGCTGTGTATATTCTACATTGTGATGGCGATCCAAAATGGAGGGAAGGAAAGACATTTCGACGAATGCGAGGTGGAGGGTTCGCGCAGGGGGATCCAGTATTTCTAATGAGATCTAACTTGATTAAGTTTTGTGAGTTTTTTAAATGGTTTGATTGGTGTCAGTTTTATCTAAGTTGGCAGCAGCAGTGGGGGTGATGGGGTTGCTCATTAAGAGCATTCTGGGGTTTTTCTTCAACTTCAGTTCTTCCTCACGGCTGATTGGCTGTTGGGAATGTGTCTACGTCATGCTTTTCCTCTCGCTCATCCTGCCATCCCTGTTTTCCCCTCTTAGTCTTCGCCTCCTGCAGTCTTCCTGGGCTCGCTTTGTCATGTTTGAGGGTTGACCACTTAAATGAGAGGGAATTACTTAAGTTTGCGAATGAACCTTTTCTCCGTTTTTCCCTGCCCTCCCACTAATGGGTTTTGTTGGTTTTATATGAAGGGGATGGCAAGTGATGAACATTCATTGAAATGTTATGTCTTCCCTACTTTTTATGGTTTCATTGTGTTCATTTTCTCCTGACACCATTGACACCAGCCATTGCTCAAACTGTATTTTGACCCTAATCCCCACACCCACCCACCCAAAAAATGCAGATTGGCTGCTTTTGGTGTTTGTAGTGTCGACAGGCCTGGGCAGCATGAGAACGCAGATAAGGTTGCACATACCCTGACCTTTGATGTGCTAGGACCTGATAGGGGGAGGGTGTGGGGTTAAGAATTTGGTTGAATAATGTGTCACTGTTCCATCTGAAGCATGTCCATCCCTGTCCATCACAATCACCTCCATTTACAGGATATCAAACCAGCAAAATCCATTAATCCAGAAAGGACTGGTAGGGGGGCTAGGAAAATAGAGAAAAGGTGCATTTGTAAATATCAATAATTTCCTCTCATATGAGCAATAACCACTCAAACATGACAATGGGAGGCTGCAGGGACAGATATGACTAAGACTATCGGATGGAATGGTAGTGACTTTAACGGTTTTAATTCTATTAGAAGGTCAGTTTGTCATTGACCTTTCTGTGATTATTTTGACCAGCATCTTGCATGTGTTGCTGACAAGCTGAATGTTTAAGCTCACAGAAAGCCGACCTTTAAGTAATGTACACCACACTGGTATTTATAGCACACTCGTACATGGGTATGCGTAGATGTATGTGTCTGTCATTCATTATATAGTGTGGCATGTTCTATTCACAGGATCATTTTACACCTGGTCTAAGCATGTCGCAGTGGCCATCTTGTTTTTTTTTGTCATACTACTCCACAAAGGAGGTTGATTCATCATGGGCTTTAAACCCAGAAGAGGATTACCATTACAGGTTTAAACCCAGAAGCCAGCAGTTATTCACTGGGAGAATGCATCTTGTATTCAGATCTCTTTTTGATGCTTTCTGGCAGTGTAAATTTGTGCATTTCATAGTGATAACCTTGTTTGACCTTGAGGGGTTCTCTATCTTTTACTGCCTCAAAGTCTATAGTTGCGTCCCAAATGACGCACTATACACTATGCACTTATACACTATGTACTTGTGCACTATGCACTTATACATGTAGTGCGTGAATTATATAAGGTTATTTTGTCATTTAACAACGGAGTCCGATCCTCCCTTCCCCTCCACTACGTAATTAAAGCTGCGACGGTTGAGTGCACGAAGTGTCCAACATTCCACACTTCGTTTTTTCCGTTAATTTAGTGCATCATCCGGGTATTTAAAGTGCACTTTTTCTTTTTGGAATTTTCTGTGTGAACGCACTACTCGGACTATTTATACTTAAAAACGTCATAGAATAGTGCATAAGTATGCGAATTGGGACGCACCTTATGACTAAACATCAACCACAGAGTTAACAAGCAGCCATTTTGTTCTAGGGGTGTCCTTTCAAGAATTAATGCAAAGCAGAAGTTAATCTTTTACACTTAAAGCAAGTTTTTTTCCCCTCTCATTTATGTTAGCATGCCTGTTCCTGTAGTAGCAGTTGGAATGCATTATTTTAGTTATGCAGAAGCCCCCCTCAGGGTAAACAGTGTTACTCAATCAGGAGTATTAGCACAGGATGAGCTTTGTTGCAGGCGCTCTACTACTAATCAATTCCATATGGATTCAGTACTTATTAGATTCCAATTGAATTTTTGTTTAGCTCAAGTAAAACTAGACAAATTTTAGAGTACTATTTCCTATTTGTTGTGTTTAAGATCAGAGCACTCCTGAGCCTAGCCCTTTTTCCTTCTGCATTATATATGTGGAGGATTGGCCATCATGTGAATTATTCAGTCTTAATTTGGGGAAGGTGAACATCATCTTCCCAATTTTCTGTTATTTTTTGCTATCATTGTAGTTTTACACCCTCGATTAAGGTGTTTCAATGTTTTACTCCCATATAACACTTTTCGGTTTATCATTTATTTTATTTTTTTATAGTTTATTAATGCACTTTTGCAGTGATTTTACCCATTTTAAAAACAATCTGGGATAGGGATAGTTCACCCAAAAATGAAAATTCTGTCATCATTTACTCGCCCTCATGTTGATCCCAAACTGTATGTCTTACTTTCTTCGTTCTTACTTCTGCAAAACACAAAACAAGATATTGTGAAGAATTTGGTAACCAAACAGTTTGGATTATCATTGATTTCCATTGTCTGGACAATAAAAGACGTTCTCAGAACAACATCTTTTATGTTCCACTGAAGAAAGTAAGATATACAGTTTGGGAACAACATGAGAGAGAGTAAATTATTACAGAATGTAAATTTTTTGGGTGAACTATCCCTTTAACACTAGCATGATTGTGCTCTTTTCCGCCCCTTTTTCCCCCCACAGGCTAAAGTGTTTCAATATTTATCTCCCAAATACAAATGTCTTAAAAAATAACCATGTTCTGGTTCATTTAATGCAGACCAAAACATCAGTGGTTTTCCACTTGACCTCAAATGGTTTTGTGATCTCCAATTATTGATTGTTAAGGTCTTAAGGATAAGGACATAATCTGACCCTAATTGTTTTCTATCCAATAGCAGGCAGTTTGTCTCACACTGGTTTCACAATGGTCCACTTTCCCCGTGCATGTCTTCTCTCTGAATCCCTGAAGTATTAAAATGGCTGCCTATGAAAAGGAAATGCCCTTGGCAAGTGCTGTCCCCATGCATCCTTACACCTACGTCACATGACTCATTAGAACCAGTCTGCATAAGGCTCTTTTTATTTAAATTGACCAGCTGTGTGTTACATCACTGCTCACTGAGGAGAGGGAGAGCTCGCTTATGTCAGCGTGTGAGATGTAGCAGATGATCTGTGGGGGAGGAGACACTGAAATCATTTTCTAACTGGGGAGGGGCTCTTTCTGTCACGACATCTCCCTCTTTTAGCAGTAGGAATGCCTCTTTTCCATTACCTGCTTGCTGTGTCACGTGATTCTAGGGCTCTCTCGTTCAGATGGATTATCTGCCTTCCTCTTGTTGCATTTCTTTCCCCCCTTCGCGCTGTTATTCCAGCCCTCGTTTTCGCTCCATCACTCTAATTCGGTGTGTCAGTGTCTGCCGTTGTTTGGTGTGGAGAGGCTCATATAATCTCATTCGCACAAACGCATACATACTGTTTCATTCAGTTCCAGCAGAATCCGGCCTGTCATGAGTCCACATTTTAAATGATTAAAGACACAACTAAAGTTATGTAATATGTCTTTAAATTGTGTGGTACAGAAACTTAGTACTTTTATGCAGTCTTATATGCTTCAGAGTGACAAATGTTATTTTGTCTGCATTTTTTATGTTGTATATGATATGTTGATATGAATCAGTGTGTGTATATATAGGCCTATGTGTGCTGGAGTAATGACCGTGTGTTCTGTGTGCTTCAGTGTAAAGGAGAATGGCGAGGAAGCGTGTAAGGAGCTGATGGAGGCATTTGCTGCCTGTGTGAAGAGCAATGCTGAGGCATCATGAGGAGCTCAACATGCAGGAAAAGTAAAGCATATTAACTTGCTTCATTCTCCTCTACTTTGTGAGATGTACAGAACTGTGCAAAACTCTTAAGGTGATGATGATACACGGGGCAACTTTTTGAGCAATGTTCCGGAGTGATGTTGCTTGGGCACTTTCCCATTGAGAATGGGCAACAAATTTTGATCGCTTTGCAACATTGCCCTGCAAAACGTTGCCCCCCATGTATCATCACCTTTATGCCACCACCAGCTTTGTTGTTTTATAATTGTCTTAATGACCATACATATTTATTTTTCTGTCTCTTTATGAAGATACAAACAGAAAATACAGGAAATATGTACAAGAAATGTAAAAAACAAAACAAACAATCAAAACAAAATGGCTTCTTAAAGCAAAAATCAGTATTTAGTGTGACCACCTGGACTTCTTCAGTTTCTCAAAGAAGAAACGTCTCATTATATTTTGAAAGTTTTCTTGGCCTTCCAGTCCTTTTCCATCCCATTTAGGTTTAAGAGAGTCGGTTCCTGCTATTGCTCAAGTGAAAGGGGAGATCAATAAACTTGCCACTTTAGCCTAAAGAAGCCGTTTTATTCTGATTATTTTTTTTTTAAATAAAAAATACTGCATACAAATTTCCTGTATTTTCTGGTTATATTCTAATAAAGAGACTGAGAAATAATTATATATGGTCAATATGCCATTGCACATTAGATTGGTATGGTGTAATAATTAGGGATACACGGATATAACAATTATTTTCGATAATAAGATGAGTTAATGTGTAAACATCATGATTGAGAACTTTAATTTCTACTGCAATTTAATTTTGCTACCGTCATCATCGTATTTGTGTTTGTTCTCAGGGGTTTACTGCACTGAGTCCTCCACCTTCCCAGCATTCCCTGTAGCTCATGGCACTGGACTAAATGATGGGGTTTGGGGTTTGGCAGCAGAGACCGTACTTGCGTCTCTTCCCTTCTTTACTACTCATGTGAAGCTTACATGGATTCCTCCAACCACCAACCACCTCTCCCCTTTTGTGGCTGATTGTATTGATCTGATTTGTTGACAGTTTGGAATAGCTCATGATTTCATGTAAATGTGTCTCAGATGCTTACAAAATTGAATAAAGATTTTAAAATGGTTCAAGATTTGTTACTGAATTTGTTTTACATTGTTTAAATTTTTTAAGCAAACTCAAAAACGGCTCTCATTAACTCACTTAGCAGATCCTCCCTTGCCAAAGGTAGTGATGAGTCCCTGTGGTTTTATGTTTAAGCTTAAACCTTTAAGGTGGCTGCAGTGAAGTGGATTGTAGGCAAGGATTAGGCCTTTGTAATGGGTTTAGATGAACTATAGAAGATTAAGCTTTCCAATGTCACTAATACTCTAAACTTCTAACTTTGGCTCAAGATGCACACAAATAAGCCCACTCAAATCCCCAACTGCCCTGATCTCATCAGTCAATCAATCAGATCTAAGGCACTTATGAGCTGATCTATTAGCAAACAAGCAAGCTAGAAGTGTGAAGACTTGTTCAATAACCAAGAAAAACAAAATCCTCAGGGTCTGGACTATGCTCACACATGTAGTAAAGACTGGTTTTGTGTTCTTTAAATAGTTCAAAACAGGAAATGTGAGCTAATTAACAATGCAAAAGCCTTGTCACTCCAATTTTACTGCCTGCATAAGCAGAGGAAATTCTGATTAGTTTTATGTTGATGTCCATGAAGGACTGCTGAAATGTTGAGATATTGTTGGTAAGTATAGTTTCATCAGAACCATGAGAGAACATGTGAATGTGTTGTTCAATTATTTAAATATTAATTTTAAATCGCAAAGATTTTAGCTGAAAAAAAAAAACGAGGGGTGTGTCAAAATTGTGTCAATATGAAACAAGTTTGTGGCAAGTACAAGTTGTGCAATGAAAGGTTTTACTTCAATAATGTATATCAGTAAACTTAAGGCGCTATTTACAAATAAGCTTAATATAGACAAATGCAAAGTTAATCACTAGTTTTCATGGTTTGAAAAACCGACGCACTAAATGATAGATAGAAAAATAATTTTGTATATATATATACAGTGCCCTCCACAATTATTGGCACCCTTAGTAAATATAAGCAAAGGCAGCTGTGAAAATAAATCTGCATTGTTTATCCCTTTGATCTTTCATTAAAACAATTCACAAAATTCTAACCTTTCATCGAAGTAAAACAATTGAAAGTGGGGGGAAACTCACATTATGAAATAAATGTTTTTCTCCAATACATGTTGGCCACAATTATTGGCACCCCTAGAAATTCTTATGAGTAAAATATCTCTGAAGTATATTCCCATTCATATTTACATTTTTTAGCATACCAGGGTGACTAGGAACATGAAATTGTCCAGCCATGACCTCCTGTTCCACAAAAGTACAAATATGTGTTAACACAAAGGCCAAATTCCCTTAATCATTCATCACAATGAGAAAAACCAAAGAATATAGTTCTGATGTGCAGCAAAAGATTGTTGAGCTTCACAAAATAGAAAGTGGCTGTAAGAAAAAAGCTAAATCATTGAAAATCCCCATTTCCACCATCAGGGCAATAATTAAGAAGTTCCAATCAACTAAAGATGTTACAAATCTGCCTGGAAGAGGACATGTGTCTAGATCGTCCTAATGCGCGGTGAGGAGGAAGGTTTGAGTGTTCAAAGACTCTCCAAGGATCACAGCTGGAGAATTGCAGAGATTAGTTGAGTCTTGAGTCTCAGAAAGCCTAAAAAAAAATTATCAAACAGCACCTACATCCCCACAAGTTGTTTGGGAGGGTTTCAAGATAAATCATCCTCGCTCATCCAGAAACAATCTCCAGCATACTCAGTTGTCAGACACGACTGGAACTTCAAACGGGACCGGCTTCTATGGTCAGATGAAACTAAAAAAAGAGCTTTTTGGCAGCAAACCCACCAGATGGGTTTGGTGCACACATGGATAAAAAGTACCCCATGCCCACGGTTAAATACTGCTGGATCTATAATGTTGTGGGCCTATTTTTCTGCTGGAGGTCCTGGACATCTTGTTCAGATACATGACATTTTGGATTCTAGCAAATACCAAAAGATAAAAAATCTAAACCTGACCGCTTCTGCTAGAAATCCAATAATGGGCCGTGGATGGATCTTCCATCAGGACAATGATCCAAAACAAACATCAAAATCAACACAACAATGTGTCACTGAACACAAAATGAAGCTTCTGCCATGGCTATCCCAGTTCCCTGACCTGAACCCTAAAGAAAATGAGTGGAGTGAACTGAAGAGAAGAAGCACCAACATGGAGCTGGGAATCTGAAGGATCTGGAGAGATTCTGCATGAAGGAATGGTCTCTGATCTGTTGTCAGGTGCTCTCCAAACTCATCAGGCATTATAGATGAAGACTCAGAGCTGTTATCTTGGCAAAAGGAGGTTGCAAAAAGTATTGAATAAAAGGGTGCCAATAATTGTGGCCAACGTGTTTTGGAGAAAAACTTTTATTTCATAATGTGATTTCAATACTTTCACTTTCAATACTTTTCCTTCAATGAAAGGTTACAATTTTGTGAATTTTTTGAAAGAAAGATCAAAAGGATAAACAACGCAGATTTATTTTCACAGCCGCCTTTGCTCATAATTACTAAGGGTGCCAATAATTGTGGAGGGCACTGTATATATATATAAAATCCTAAATGCAATAAGAAATATATAAAACTTGCATATTATTTTTCCGACTTGAATGCGAGATAGGCCTGTGTCTTGCTGTTACCTGGATGGGATGAATGTTTCATTTTTAATTAATTTAGGCCTACTTAAATTAAGACTCTGCATTGTCATTTTTGTCCCATTTTAGCTAAACAAACTATAATATGGAATATTATATTAATAGATTACCCATATTTAAAAACAAACAAACAATAGGCCTATTACGCTTTAACATCACTTTAGTCCCGTGAGCAAAAATTGCTTTTCGGCAAACTTCGCCGAAGTTACATTTACATTTACATTTAGTNGATAGGGTCTAGCGGACAGGTAGTGGGGTGATTGGAGAGGATGAGTTTTGAAACCTCTGCCTCAGATAGCATGGAGAAGGAGGGGAGGGTTAGTGTGTTTTCCGTTAAGATGTTATTGTCAGTGTGTGGTGTGGAGAATTGGCCGCTGATGGTTGTTATTTTATGTGTGAAGTTAATGTCTAATCATCATTTGTTACTGTAATAAAGGCCCATTAATAACTTTTTTCAGAGCCTCTTGAAATGAACAGACGGACTTCAGCACGACATGTTTTTTTTTTTAAAAGCGCGGGTTTACGGCACTTGATCTCATTCTCAAGACTCCGTGACCGTCGCTATGGAAACAAAGACGCTACAATGCAATCACCCGCAAATTAGCTTCTCTGCTAGTTCTTGTGATATTGATTTCTTGATATTTACTGTTAGTATTCTCCACACTGCAAAATCGTTATGGTGATTCAGCTATGTGTAGGCCTATGTAAAATATGGGACAAATAGCGTATAGTAGCCTATTGGTTTGATTTCTTTTTACCTTTAAATATAGGACGATCCCGTATTTTACGGGATTTTGGTAACCCTGGTGAAAATATCGAACGCCCTACTCGGAGAAAGCTTCCCATGTGCACTTATGAGAGAGATTCGGTTGTGATAAGTCTAGGTAGATAAGAGGGTGTGCTGCTGCACGAGGGTCTGTCAGGTAGGAATAACTTTACAAAACTTCGTAAAGCCTGCAGGAAGGTCAGTGAATGTGTTTGACCGTGAGAAGACTTGTGTGAAAGTGCTGAGTGAGTTGAATGTCCAGGTAAACCCTGCCTCAATCAGATAACAGTAGTCTGTCAGAAACCACGAATCTAATCAGTCAGAAGATGTGACAACTTTAAAATGTGCACCACTGACCTGACACAAGATGCTAAATATATTGGGGTTCACATATAGCCTACACAATTTTATCACAGTTACAGCTTCACTTATGTAATAAATATCTAAAATAAGAGATCAAAAGAGCTTGACCATTGCCCCCTGCTGACTGTACCAAAGACTACAGGCATTATCTAGTACTAGAAGATTTCGCTGTGACATATTTCTGGGTAAGATAAATAAATAAATAATAAAAAAACTAAAATACATGCGCATTAGGTTGTTGGGAGATTTTTTCAATAATCTCTTGCCTGCAGAACACGCCCTATGTCTTTGTCTCTACTGCCACCTTGTGTTCACATCTTGAACGGCAGGGATGGTGCTTTAATTTTAGCAACAAAAAAGTAGTTTTGCCCATGTAGTGTTTCTTTCTATTTCAAGGCCTATCCAGTATAAAATGGTTGTGGAACATGCAGATAGTTTTAAGATGGTCATTAGCTGTCACAGCTGGTTTTGAATTGAATTGAACTGAATACTTTATTGTCCCATTTATTGCCCCATCTCGGACAACCACGACATAGCCAGTACAACATTAAACTCACATAAACAATACAAACATAATAAATTACTAATAACCACGAGCCAGATAAAACAACAGTACCCTACCTGTTCTTTCATTTAAGAAATTCCCTATTAAATAGTTTGACTGCAGTTGGCGCAAAATAATTTTTGTAGCAATTTGATTTGCACATCAAAATCCTCAATTGTCTCCCTGAGGGTAACATCTTAAAATCCTAAAATGTAAAATGTGTGTCTCATCAGCAACAATTTTCTTAGCTTGTCTTAGAATAAATGTCTCATACAGCTCCTGCATAGGTCGTTTCTCATCGCACCCTGCAATTTTTAGAGCAGAGTGTACAAGTCGTGGAAGTTTTGATTTTGATTGGACAGTCAGGTTTCCATGCCATGCTGTTATTATCAAACTCTCACAAACAGACTGTGATGCAAAAACTTGAGAAAATGAGATCCAGGCAGTCCAGCAATGATTATGTCAGAGATTAAATTTGATTAAGTAATAACAAATTTATTCATTAGAAATTATAGAGACAAACAAATTCATTAAGTAATTAATAGTTGATAATACAATTTAGAGTATTGTCAAATCCAGAGTATTGTATCTAATAGATGAAGATCAGAATATACAGAAAGAAAGAACAATAATTAAGACATTTGCAGATAGAAGAGCAAAGGAAAAAGCAAAGGAGAAAAAGCTAAACTATCAACGACTATCAAACTATCAAAACTATCAAAATCCGTTTTATAAGAATAGGGAAATTTCATCCCACTCAAACTTATGTTTTTGTTCTAATCAGAAAAGGTCAAATGGTTTTACCCATTATGTCATAGACTGGTCAAGTGTCAAAAATAGATATAGGGGTTGTTTTGACCCCCTTAAGAGAATTTAGCAAATCTTACATTATCACATGTCAGCAGAAATAATAACGGACATATTTTGATCGGAGTCAAATGAGCAACTACTTCCGAAAACCTCACTTCTGCAGTACTTGGCAGACGTCCAGTATCTAACCACAAACATGAGCTGTCACATTGAAACACTTGGAGAACAACTGAATATAGCAAGCATACATACTCTTAAATATAAAAGAATAATAACCATAAGGGTACCATAAAAAGTAAATAGTTGAAAATATAATGAGGATTAATATATGGATTAGGAGTGCATGAATATATGAAATCAGAAGTAATATTGATAAATCATAAGCCATAAATGATTAACATAAAATATGAATAAAATACATGAATATGAATATTAACCATTTTGGATCCACCAGACTGTTAAAACAAAAATAAAATCTTCTGGTTTACCCCAAATATTTTTAACCTTCGCAAAAAATAGAGCCTCTGCTGCAAATCTAGAACACAGACTGTCGATGTGCAAGATGGTGCAAGCATCTGGCCAGCTAAAACACCTCAACAACTATTGTTCTATAGGAGAGAACATACAGTTTCCAAACCTGACATTGTGTACTGTGAACCTGACAACCTACTGTGAATATTGTTGGCTCTGTGACAAATTATGTCCCTCTATTGCAAGCCTCTTTGGATATAAGAGTCTGCTAAATACATAAGGTTAAGAACTATCGTATAAAGATGGATATTCCTGTAAGAATGTGGTTGTATTTGGGGAAAAAAGGGTAAAAAAAAAGAAAAAAAGACAGCTAATCCAAAAATATTATGAAAACATTTATCTAGCCTATCAAAAAATTAATAGGTGTGTCCAATGACAATAATGTGCGGAATGGGTTCAATAATGTGAGGGACGTGCTCTCGGGCGGAAATGGGGTGGGGGTCTATGACGAGCATATTCGATGGGAATCGCGAAAGGGAGGGGACGCGAGTAGCGCAGAACCCGGATGCTGATGCTGCTCGAGTCGGATGGGGAAAAGGAATACAGGGAGAGTGAGAGCTAGAAAACAGAGAAAGGCCCCACTGACAGAGGGTCTGCTATCCCTGCGGTCACAAGGCCACCGAGGCGAACGGATTAAAGCCACAAGGTTTCAAGCGACTGTAACGCAAACTCGAGAGAATGAGTCCACGCGCGGTAGCCGAGGCGACGGGAGGAGAGCGCGAGAAGATGCTGTGATATGCACATAGCCAGCGCGAGCGGGAGGGAGGGGGAGAGGAGGCTCCTACGCTAGTTAAAGATGCTTGTTTTTTGACCAGGAATGTGTTCCGTACGCATAAAGCAAGGGATTTCTGGGCAAACACTAGATCTTACAATAGCGCAATGTACACTTGACACGCGCACTGTGGATTAATAGGCGGATTCATGTGACGGAAGACACTGAGGCTTTCTTTCGCGAAAGGGTGGCTGTTTTCTCCCGTGCAATTCTCCCACATTTCCGGATGTGAGGCCTGGAAGAGACCGTAGTTTATATCAGGCACGGGACGTTCATCCTTCACATCCACACATTGATTCAAATAACACTTTCAAGGGTCGCTGACAAAAGAAGGAGACACTAAATCTTAGACAGTATAATACGTGTAAGGAGTCACAAACCGGATGTGCGGCTCTTTCGCAGGATAGATGTGGCCAAGTTTTTAATAAATAGGTCACTTCCAGTTTGACTTTAACGGGATGCCTCATAAACATATTTCTTGAAGATAAGAAAATACCGGCGAATATAAACAGATGACCGAACCAGGCTATCTAATAACCCCGTTATCTTTATCTGTCTTCAATATTCATAATCATTTTACTGTTGCTCACAGCTATTATCTGATGTAGTCCTATAGTGTTAGCCCATATACTGACAGATTGAATCGTGTCCCCTCATCTTTCATCCAACAGACACCACAGGCCGCGTGAATCGCAATAACAGCTGTAATTTGGCATATGGGCTCGGCTGGTCGCGCACCCCCTGTTTATTTTTGATATTTTCGAACGGAAAATGTTAGCGATCGATTCCCAGCAACTTTAAGGAGACGGCAGATGTTTGGGAGTAGGCCACGGCACTGACATCACGCCTCAGCATCCCTGTGTCATCGCTCACCGTCTGTGATGTCTGTACGGCGGAGCTATTACGTGAGCAGGACAGGCACCAGTGGATACATTGTGAAAATACATTGATTTACCCCCTTATATTGTGACACAACATCGCTGTCGAACGAGATGTCCAGTAAGGAGTTGTCGGGGAGTCAGGCAGCTCAGTATGTCGGGCCCTACCGACTGGAAAAGACGCTGGGGAAGGGCCAGACAGGTAAGAGCATTTCCTCTTTGGGATATTAGCACATATTAGTTAATGCATTGGGATAAATTCTGCTCTACTTCGCGAGTCTCATTCAAGAATTAATCTATTGAAAGGGTGATTCGGCAGTAAGCAAAGCGGTTAATGTGTGTGCAGGGGTATTTCAGCTGATGAAACCAAATGAGGCACACAACTGACAGTATAAGGGCAGTGTTTGAGGGAGGAAGATTATTTTATCTTCCTGGCGTTTTTTTAAATTATTCATATGGTAGTGATTCATTTGTATTGTTTCAATGCCTGAATGTGACTGAAAGCTTGTTTTCTCATTCATTTATTAAAACTCAACAGTATCTATTCTTGTCACTAGTGCTTACTTTTGTTATTCAATAGTGACTATATTCAATTTCCCTAGTTAATATTATGCTACACTCTAAAAAATAAAACATTGGTTCAACAAAAAAAAATATGTTAACGTTTTCCACTAGAATTTTTAACTTAAGCCAATTGGGAGAATTACATTAATTCAAAGCAATATTTTGAGTTGATTCAACATAATGTTTTAAGTAAGGTGAAGACGTTTTTTTTGCCACAATAAAAACACATTTCTAAATAACATAAACTTAATAATTGTCAACATGAATGCAACCATTTTGGTTGATCCAACATAACGTTTTAAGCAAGGTGAAGATGCTTTTTGAACACAATAAAAATGCATTTCTACGTAACATAATCTTACCAAGCACTGCTTGTCACCATGATGGTAACTCTCCAAAAACCCACATTAACACATTAACTCTTCTAAATTAGCATAACAAAACCCTAATTACTGCTAAATCTCCCTTACCATTAATCTTGTGCAAAAAACATTATATAACACTTAATTTTAGCATTTACTTTCCCTTTCAAGTGCCATGGGCAAAGCATGATGGGAAATAAAAATCCCAGCCCAGTTAAAAGAAGTGTTCATACAACTCAAAACAGTGAAACACGTTTACACGTCATCAGATTGTATTTTACATTAACAGAACTTAAAATTAAATACATTTTTGATGAACTGAAAATGTTAAACTATGACAAGTCATGATAGTATATCGAATCAATAGGCATAATTTGTGTCATCTAAGCTCAATAAAATAACATTTACAAGTAAAAAGTCTAACAGCATTTCAGAACTTGATTTTTTATTTCACAAAAATATATATATTTAAGTAATGACTAAAGGTCCCCTGAATTAGTTTTTAGAGTTTTTAGTACTAGTACTTATCCCACGTTTATCTATTCAGTTATTCACTGTCACTACTTACTATTCTTTTGCTTTTAGTACTATCCTAATAGAGACAGACATATTCCTTCTTTGTTAATTGTAACAAATTGCACATTTTTGCAGTTAAATTCTATGGGAATCTGTGGTTCAAATATTCTATTCACTTCTGACTATGCATTTTCATTGTAGCTGAAACCTATTCCAGTTTTACTCAATAGATTCTAGTAATTGCTAGTTACTATTCTAGTAGTTTGTATGTTTATTCTAGTACTTTTTCTAGTGCAAATGTAACTGTTACTAGCACGCATTTATGAGAAATTAGTAACTATCCAAATTGTTGTATAACATTTCCCTCCCCTGTTCTAGGTAATTAATAGTCATCTACTTTAGTTCAATTAAACAAGTAACAACTTGAATACATATCAGTGTTTAATAAATAGGTAGTGTCTAATCATTAAGTACTAAGAAAACTTGAATTGGTTACTTAAAATGAATTTGTAACAAATTGCAATTTTTTGTTACCAGTAACAATGAAATAGGAAATAGTAGTAAAGAAATTCAAATAAGTATTTATAGTATACTAGTATTAAAAGTTACTAGTTAAATTGAAAGAAAAACATTTCTTTTGTCAAATCAACTTCAATATTTAATGTGGTTCACATAACATAATATTTTGAAACCAATTGCCTTCATTGTATTAACTCAAATTTTTAATTTTAATGAACTCTGAATTACTTTTTTTAAGTTAAACCAACAATTATTTTTACAGTGTAGTCATGTAAACCTGGACACTAGTTAGTTTTGAGCAATAACAATGGCTAGTTGCCACAGATCTGTTCTGAATTCAAAGGCCACAGTGTCAGTACATTGTAAACTGAATGTGAATGCGCACAAGAGTGATATACTGTAAATCCATATGCATTAAGAAGTAGACTAGGTGTCCATTAATGATTTATGTGATTGCATATATAAACAGTATATACTAGTGTTTTTTGGATATCAATAGTGTTTTTGGTAGTACTGCATTTTTGAAATTACTGCATTGTAAATGACACAAAACTGTGCAGTGTGCAATCTGAAATGTTGCCATTATACGCTGCCTGCTTTTCAGTTTCTGAAATCTCATCTGTATTTTAATGTTGTCCACTTTTAGAGTGCATCTAATGAAGAATGACCATCTGTGTTCCTTTTGCAGGTCTGGTGAAGTTAGGAGTTCACTGTATCACAGGACAGAAGGTGGCCATAAAAATAGTTAACAGAGAAAAGCTATCAGAGTCTGTTCTTATGAAAGTAAGTCTTGCTTGCAAAGAATTTACAACTGAAACTTTTAAAAGTTTTTCCCAGTCATCTCCTGCTTGTGGAGCATTTTCTTGTTTACAGTAGGTCTTCAATAATAACACAGCAGCTGCATAACTCCAACTGCTTTATTAACCACAGTTTATGCTGCATCTGCCCTTATGTTCTGTATTAAAGAAATGCAAGACTTATTCAGTCATTTTTGTCCATGTCTACTGTGTATTGTCAGACTGTATTGCTAAAATGTTGACTATTAGTTCACATCTAATAGAGAGTGATCATCTGTGCTTGGTCTTTTCCTACATTAAAGTTGCTCCTTTTCTCTCTTCAACTCTCATTAAATGTCCCTCGCTCTCCCCGTTTCTGCAGGTGGAGAGAGAGATAGCTATTCTTAAACTAATAGAGCACCCTCATGTCCTAAAACTGTATGATGTGTACGAGAATAACAAATATCTGTAAGTACTGCTCTGTTTCTCCACACATCTGAAGCATGCCTGGTCTTGTCTTGTCTTTGTCTTGTCTACTTACATCCTGCATTCTCTGGAGGTGTGCTCATGTGGACCATTTCATGTGCATCTATCTCTGTTCATGTGTTTCATAAATGTCTTTCTCTTAGGTATCTAGTGCTGGAACATGTATCTGGTGGGGAGCTATTTGACTACCTGGTAAAGAAAGGCAGATTGACCCCTAAAGAAGCTCGAAAGTTCTTCAGACAAATCATATCTGCTCTAGACTTCTGTCACAGTCACTCTATATGGTAAATGTCACTTTTTACTTTTTATTTGATGTGCTGCATACACAAGTTCCTTTATAGGCATATTTTTTCATAACATTTTTGCATTATCAGCATTCTGTGTTGCGATATTAAGACAATGTGGTTATGTGTTGAGAACTTGCAGTCAAGTGAAGAAGACTAAGTTGACTAGCATTATTTCCATATGTACAGATATACTACTGTTCAAAAATTGGGGTCAGTACGTTTTTTTTTCTTTCAAATGTATTCTTTGAATCAGCAAAGATGCATTCAATTGATCAAAAGTGACAGTAATGACATTTATAATGTTACAAAAGATTTCTATTTCAAATAACCCTGAAGAAATGCTTTATGGGTTCCACAAAAATATTAAGCGGCTCAACTGTTTTCAAGATTGATAATAATAATAAATGTTTCTTGAGCAGCAAAAAAGCATATTAGAATGATTTCTGAAGTATCATGTGACACTGAAGACTGGAGTAATGATGCTGAAAATTCAGCTTTGATATCACAAGAATAAATTACATTTTGTAATATTCTACAATATTACTGTTTTGACCAAATAAATGCAGACAAGCATAAGATACTTATTTCAAAAACAAATCTTTTGAACTGTTGTATTGATAGTTTCCAATGTTTATTTTTTTGTATGTTGAGCATCCTTTTTGCATTAAATAAACAAACAAACAAATAATATGAAAACGTATTACAAAATTGTGTAATATATTCTTGTAACATACTGCAAGGTATACAATACAATAAATAGCTCATTATTTTTTTGTAAAGGAACTCTGGTTTCAGATACTTTAGGAAGAGCATTACAGATTACAAAAAAATATTTCAATGCTGTCATTACATCCTTTGTTTATCAGCCACAGAGATCTTAAACCTGAAAACCTCCTGCTGGATGAGAAGAATAATATCAGGATTGCTGACTTTGGAATGGCCTCCCTACAGGTTGGGGACAGCCTGCTGGAGACCAGCTGTGGGTCAGTAGTTTGTGTTTATGTGCTTTTAATTCTGTGCTATTGAAGATGAAGTATTAATGCTCTGCATTATGTATCTTCAGATCACCCCATTATGCATGTCCTGAGGTCATCAGGGTAAGGATGATGCTCTTAGAGCATAAGCACCATATGTTTTATTGTATAAGTCTCATATATTCAAATCTAACAAAACAGCCAGTGCGTATTTGTACTTAGTGTTTTTGTATTTACAGGGAGAGAAATATGATGGACGTCGGGCAGATGTATGGAGCTGTGGGGTTATTCTCTTTGCTCTGTTGGTGGTAAGAAGCTTGCTGCATGTCATATTTGTCATTTTATAACCTTCTTTACCTGTCCTTAGCAACTTAGCAAATTGCTAACTCTCGGTTGGACTCAGAAATGTGTGTGAATTGTAACATCTCACCTCACAGGGAGCGTTGCCCTTTGACCATGATAACCTGCGTCAGCTGTTGGAGAAGGTGAAGAGTGGAGTATTTCACATGCCTCACTTCATTCCTCCAGACTGCCAGGCTCTCCTCCGTGGCATGATTGAGGTCAACCCTGAGAAACGCCTCACGGTATAGAACATGCACACAATGCACCTCTTTTTATATATTGATATAGTAATATATATTCACTAGGGTTGCACCGAAATTAAAATTCTGGGCCGAAACGGAAAATTCTGGATGCAAACCGAAAACGAAACTGACTTTTTAATTAAATTCCATAATTTTATTGAAATCTGAATTTAAAAAGTACAAGCCAAAAAATAAATTCAAACTAAAATTGGATAAAAAATATATTAATATTAAATATCAATATATTATTCTTTATTCAGTTCTGCAACAGAATCAGATTTAACAGATTTTTTCAACCAATTATCCAAATAATGTATAGTCCTACAAATCTGTTATTATCAGAGCATGTGAGCAGAGCGTAGCTTGGAATGGATCAGTGAATGAGAGGGTAGTGTCATTTTACCAGCGTTGCTCAGCATGGCTATACCACGCCATGATACAGCACACCAATGCTATTGCAAACAGAAACAAGTCTGTTACAGAGAAATTTCATCTCGGTACGTTATTTGAGCAGACTTTGCTTTTCCGGTGAGTTTGAGAGGTGCATGAGTGGATTATTCGCTTGGGCCATGAGCGACTGAGCACAGAGTGCACGTGCATAGAGCGGAATATTGAGCAGAGCAAACTGGGTGCCGGTACAGACTTACCTGCTGGACTAGAGGCGCTTCAAAGTTGTGCATCTTCAGAAGCGAAGCCACTCGCAAAGTTACAAAAAAAGCTGTACGAGAATGAAACCTGAGCGCTGAACATGGAGGGGCAGGGCGGCATATATTTTTTGCCTTTTTTTCTTTTTCGGCCAAAAACCGAAAATGCCATTTTTGGCCTATATTTTTCAGCGGCTGAAATTTTGGTGCATGCCTAACATTCACTTTTATTAAGAAGTTTGGGGTCGGTAAAATGCTGCATTTATTTGATCAAAAATACAGTAAAAACAGTAATATTGTGAAATATTTAAATTTTTCTATTTTTTTAAAATGTAATTTTTTCTTGTGATGGTAAAGCTGAATTTTCAGCATCATTACTCCAGTCTTCAGTGTCACATGATCCTTCAGAAATCATTCTAGTATAATTTGCTGCTCAAGAAACATTTCTTATTATTATCAATGCTGAAAATGGGTGGCACAGTGGCTCGGGGCATAGCACTGTTACCTCAGAGCAAGAAGGTCTATGATTCAAACCCCGGGTGAGCCAGGACTCCTTTCTGTGTGGAGTTTGCATGTTCTTCCCGTGTCAGTGTGGGTTTTTTCCGGGTGCTCTGGTTTTCCCCACATAGTCCAAAGACATGCAGGTTAGCTGGATTTGATATGCCAAATTGGCTGTGTGAGTGTGTGTCCCAGAACTCTCAGTGCTAGGTTGAGTTAGGAAGGGCATCTGGCGTAAAACCTGTGCCAAATCCAAATCCAGTGTGTGTGTGGATAATTCTGATGACACGGACGCTGCAAATGTGGAAAATATGTATCAATGTTGAAAACAGTTGTCCTGCTTAATATTGTTGTGGAGACTGTCATACATATTTGTCAGGATGAATTGAAAGTTCAAAAGAACAGCATTTAATCAAAATAGAAATCATTTGTAACATTATAAATGTCTTTATACTGTCACTTTTGATCAATTTAATTCATTCTTGCTAATAAAAGTATTAATTTCTTAGTGTACTGCCAAGGTATATTTATGATAATTCTTGTTTTTTCTTTTCTCAGTTGGAAGAAATACAAAAGCACCCCTGGTATCAGTAAGTATGGTGTGAGCTTTCTTGAATAGTTCACAAAAGAAAATTCATGACATAATTTCACACCATTTGCAGTCCCCATTGAATTCAAAAGCAGAATTGAAAAATCTTTGAGCAGCTTTTGTTCACTCATCAACAGTTTATAGTATGTTTGTCAAGTTCCACAATGTTTTGTGTAACAGTCAGACTGAATTAACATTGCTTTTAATTAAATGTCATTGCCATATTTAGGAGCAGAAATAACAACTTAAATTTGGATCTGCTCCTCACACAAAGCTATCACATGTCTTCTGAAGATCTAGAATATAGTGTACATAGTCATAAGGACCACTTTTCTGGTCTTTTCTTTGTCTGCAAAAATTCTTCTGTGTTCCACAGAACTATTCCATTAAAATCAGATTTTTCTTTTTTTGTGTTGTTGTATCTAATGTGTACTCCACATTGGTTTGTTTGTGTGTCTTTCTGTCTCAGAGGGGGCAGGAATGAGCCGTGTCCAGAGCAGCCACCCCCAAGGCGCGTGTGTGTGAAGAGGATTCTGTCTCTTACAGATCTGGACCCTGATGTTCTGGAGAGCATGCATTCCCTGGGCTGCTTCAGAGACCGTGTCAAGCTCACCAGAGACCTGCAGTGTGAAGAGTGAGTCTGAACATCTGTGTGTGTGCTCAAGACATTTCAGCCTGTCATTCAGAAAAGAATCCGCTTGTTAAGTTGTGACGTAAGAAATGCTGCTTCTGGGTCCAACTTGTTTCACTTGAGAATACGATCTCATTACAGTATTCTTATGAGCACTATCTATTCATATTAGACATTTAAGCTATGCATTAAAAAACTTATAGTGTACACTACAGTCTCTGTGCTCACAGCATCCCAGACACAAATATTTTAGCAATTTTTAAAAGATGAATCACTGTCTGGCCATCTGGGATTTCGGTATGGAGATTTTTTGGTAGTATTACATCACATTGTGAGTGTATATTAGCACCGTTTGTTGTTTTCTTTTGGCATCTGATGGAGCGTTTGGACCTGGACGCTGTGGCGCATGACTTCAGCTTTAACAAGTTTTCAAACAAGATTAAACAGATCTTAAAGTCGCCATTCTTATTTCTTGTGCATCTCTTATCTCCATTCTTATTTCTTATGTATCTCTTATTATTTCTTATGTATCTTTTCTCTGATGATGTCTTGCGGCGTGATGGTGGGACAACCTGTCACTCACATGAGATCCAATCAATTCCCATTGGACAAAATCAAGTCCCGCCCTACATTTTTGTTGTTCAATAACTTTAACTAAGTTGAATAATTAACTCCTGCGAGGACTTCAGATGATGCAAACTCTGAAACAACATGCACCAATGCTAAATTTTCTATTTATCATAATAATTATGTTCACAATTTGAAATAATTACTTAAATGAGCTCATTGTTTCTGCCTACAATTAATACATTGTTAGCTAACTGTGTGATTTTTATATGAACATTTCTGAAATTTAGAGTGATCTGTTATCAGAGGTGACTTATTTTTCTGTAGTGACGTTAAAACTTAATAAGTTGTGTATCTGACTCTTGAGTGTTTCATTTGTTATGTATTTTTGTTTGTCATTCAGTTGTAATGATAAATAAAGCATTAAAAACAGAAGAAGAGTATTGCAACATGTCAGCGGGAAACTTAAAGCTCATATATTCTCCTCTCATGCAGTTACAGATGCAGCATTTTGACTGAACCACTTCTTCTGCTTCTGCACGAGATGAGAACGCACTTTTATAATTTTTTGGGTCAAGAAAGAGTCTGAGTTTGCTATATATTTCCTACTGCAAAATGCTCGCTCTGTCTGGATGTGCTTAAATCCACAGATATGTGTCACATATCACACATGCGCACTTCAATAAGCCGACAGAAAGCAGGTTAATGCGTTTACATGCTGGGCAAAAACGGCGTAAGGGCCAAAGATCTAGCTGTGTCGATCGGTTTATGCCTAAGCTGTTTATGACCTTACTCCGATAAAGGAAAACGGGTTAACACGTTTACATGATCATGTGCATTGTCGGCTTATTATGCATAATCGTGTTAAGGACGTGCATGTAAACGCACTCACTCATTCCAATCCTGGATGACTTGCTTTCTTCTGTGAAAAAAATATTTTAAAGAATGCTTTTGTCGATACAATAAACATCATTTGGGTCCTCTGACTGGCATCTCTCCCTTCCCAGAGAAAACCAGGAGAAGTTGATCTACTACCTTCTGTTGGACAGAAAGGAGCGCTACCCTAGTTATGAAGATGAACATCTTCCCCCTAGAAATGATATTGGTGAGTGAATTTTTGGAGTTCAGGTCTGTGTGTGTTGCTGTAACGTTCAAATCTAGTCATTGAACACCATGAGAATAGTTGGTAACCTAGAAAGCATGCTGGTGCTTTAGGCCTGAAAGTAAGCCAGTTTAATTTAAGGGCTCTAAGGCAAACGTCAGTAATTTGTAAATGTAACATATTGAGGGCTTGTTCCCCAAAATAAACAGATCAAGACCAGACCAGGACTAAAAAGTGACATCAAGGTGGAGAATCATCATCATTAAGAGCTTGACAGGGCAGTTGGAGCACGTGGTTGTTTTAGGGCAGTGTAGTGAGTGGGAGAACAGGTGCTGCAGGTTGGATCAGAGCGAGACTTCCTGTATACTGAGAAAAAGTTGTCAATCCGGCATCAATGCTGACATGATTTTTCATGTTACTATTCACTGACATAACTTTTGTTTATTTAGAGGTGTATTATTTGAAAGGAATGTCTCTCCCTGATAGGGCTGCACAGTTAATCACAATAAAATTTAAAATAAATTTGAAATAATCTAAATAAATCATTCATAAAGTGCACTGAGAACAGTGGCAGATCCACTTTTTTACATTCTTGTAAATGTAAACATGACAAGCAGTTTTCCACCAAAAATAAAAATAATAATAAAAAAAATACTCTACAAAAATTACTGTTGTACTCTAAAATAAAAAGCTAATAATAATAATAATTTATTATTTACATTAATTGGGACAAAAAAACTAAAAAACTAAATGTAAAGCAGAGTGAGACTTAAAAGGGGACTAAAAAATGTATTTCCCTTTAAGTTTCTGGTACAATGTTTTTTGATAACTGAAAGAGTTGGTTCTTTTGATGAGTATACCCAATTGCGAACCCTTAAAGTGTACAGTAACTTTTTCAGATTTCTTTTTCAGAGCAGAGTCCAAGCTGAAATGTAAAAAGTAATTCACTTGTTATTTTGTAGTTTTTGCACACCCTATTTCATTGTGATTTTAAATCTTTTTGATCTTTTTGCCTAAATATCTAAGCTTCAGCAAATTGTAAGATGTCAAATGTTTATTATATTGCAGTTGTCAAGTTGGTTGCATCAAGGAGAGTTGAGAGGCACAATCTAATTCAGCTGTTCTTTTATTTTAACAATATAAACAAAACGAGATACACTCAACCAACTTAACACTGAAATGAGAACGAACAGGGACAAACAGAAAATAAGGGCTATATATACACAGAGTGAGCTAAATAACTGGAACAGAAACAGGTACGTAACTAATCAAAAATCATGGAAACAAACAAGTAAAGGGAACACAGGAAAGTGGGAACCGAACAGAACCAAACCATAACACAGTGAATCAAACATACTCCTTGACAGCAGTGCAAATCTGACTGAATCTTGTCAAAATATAAGAAAATAATTACAAATCAGATTTTTTTTTTTTAAATCGTGCAGCCCTACTGCCTGACTAATAACACCTTACTGTCTATCATCTCACTGTCATGTCATGACTCGTCTCTCATATAGGCCATGTTGTATGCAGATACTATTTACCCTGTTGCTTAGAAGCTCTGTCTCTCATCTACACATTGAAAAGGACTTCTTTTTCAGCTTCTATGCTAATTTCCCTCCTAACGCTGTAATACAGAGAATCTCTGCTGCATTGCAGTTGTATATTTTATATATAGTTATATATAAAAAACAAACCTTAGATTCCATTTTGGATATAGTAAGGTTTGTAATGTGACTTGTTCATGAAGTGTACACAGTAGATGTTTGTGTTACAGTGGGTGTATGTGTGTTGTTGTGGTTGTGTAATCAGATCCTCCCCGTAAGCGGGTGGACTCGCCCATGCTGACCCGTCATGGGCGCTGTCGGCCGGAAAGAAAGAGTCTGGAGGTACTGAGTGTGACAGACCAGGGCTCTCCAACACCTCCCCGCAGAGCACTGGATACCTCTGCACATAGCCAGAGGTACATGCAAACTGTTTAAGATGATTTTTCAATAACCTTCATCTTAAAGTCAAGCTTGATGTACCACATGTGTCCTCTGTTCAACTTTAAGTGGCTTCCAAAAAATGTGCAGGTAAAACCTTGCGGGGCGAATTCACAAATGACTTGAACCACTTTTGTGTATATTTTAGTGCAAATTTGTGCCTTATTCAGTAATCAAACACAATTCAGTATAAATGTGCTGAAATAGCAAAATTAAGTTTAAATTTAAATAAAACTCCTCTACTGTCATAAAAAACAGTAAAGGGCATTTTTCACGATGACAAGTTTTTCTTATTATCTCATATTTTCTTTCATGTTGTTTTTTTGACCATATAAAAGTTAAATACTGGTTGTGAATAAATTAATCTCTGATTGGTCAATGAGACACGGCTTCTGTGAAAAGAATGTTTTATGTTGTTTTTGGTGTTCCCTTCCTGTCTCTCATGTGCCCTTGTATTAATGTCAAAATAATGAGTTCTCAGCACATGAATGACCAAGCAAAGTCATGGGAAGTGGGAAACGTAGAATTGTAGATGATACCTGTGTTGTCTGACGTTTGAGTGTCGATTTAAAACATGTTGAAAACAAAACATTGATTTAGAATATAGATAATATCATATAAACTATCTATATATAAATAGAGATCAGTGAGTGGAAAGCAAGTCTGTAGTGAATGGTGTAAAGTTAATAATTCCTTTCACAGTTGCTAAAGCATTTACTGACAATAGAAATGCGTATATCTAAGTAAACAAACATATCCATGAACATAAAGGGGTGTTTGACTGATATGTCCTGGTGTTCTGATAGGTCCCGGTCAGTTAGCGGAGCTTCAACCGGCCTCTCATCCAGTCCCCTCAGCAGTCCTCGAGTAAGTTACTCTGCACTTGTTGGCCATATTGATATTGGATTAGAAGTAAAATACCACTATGCAGTGCTCAGTTTACAATGGTGAAAATTGTTGTGCTTGTTGTTGCTATTGTGGTATGAATAGCAAAACTGAATTGGATTCAGTTGCTCTTTTTATGTTCATCTACCTCATACTGTCCTCATACTGGAGTCATTATTCACACCAAAGACACACACACACACACACACACTCACACAAATATATTTAGCATGTTTTAACTTGCAAGTTTTGCATCCTAACTATTGTTTACTAATTTATACTAGATTTCACATACTAAAGAGCTATGCATCATTTTCCTAACTCTTCTCAGTTGAATTCTAATGTTAATAATCATATACCATAGCTTTCATTAACGCTCATGACCATTGCTGTGTCCATCTCTCCATTCCTCTTTCCCTCTCCATCCTTCTATCCTTTCTCTTCCTACCTGTCAGAGCCCAGTTTTCACTTTCAGCCAAACTGAAGTCACCTCTGCTTCCACCGCCCAGTCTAAAGACCCCAAAGCAGGAAGTTCCACCACACCCCGGGCATCCCAACGTGTAGCTGACCAAAAAACCCAGACCCTGCCCTCAAAAGCAGCCTCTGACCGTCCCCACCTGCAGTCTATGAAGTCCCTCCCCCTGCAGACTCCTCCGTCTCCTTCGCCTTCCCCCTCTCCGCTCCTGTCTCCCATCCCTCGCTTCTTCTTCCCTGCTCCTTCTGTCCTGAAGTCTGTCACTAAGACCATCTATCCTAACTCTGCCCATGTGTCGCAGGTCACCCCACAGGGCTCCCCACTCCC
>RJVU01080352.1:1467832-1485319 GCA_003731715.1 Anabarilius grahami | reverse complement strand
GCAGCAGAGTGAAAAGATGATTACTGGGGTGGATGGAGTCCTTGATGATTTTAACAGCTCTGCTTTTGCAGCGTTTGAGGTAGATGTCCTGCAGAGAGGGAAGAGCAGACCCTGAGATGCGCTCAGCTAAGCGCACAACTCTCAAGTAATCAAACTTGATAGCCATTGACTTCCATATTAGGAAGAAATACTACTGTAAAATACCGTCAACTGTCTGGTTACCAACATTCTTCAACGTCTTTTGTGTTCAGCAGAAGAAAGAAATTCATACAGGTTTGTAACAACATGAGGGTGAGTAAATGATGACAGAATTTTCATTTTTGAGTGAACTATCCCTTTAAGAAATGCATTATTATGGTATATATGTTTATTATTACATTTTTACCAAGAAGGCAAACTCTCATTGAGTTTAAAACAAAGGTGTGCTTTAAATAAGTGCACATGACTTGGAGATACAGCTTTGATTATGACAGTTCAAAGTCCTTGCTGGCAGAAAATCATACAAAATCATAAATTCTCAGTATCAGGGGCGTTTCCTCCGAGGAGGAGGCAATGGAGGCAGTGCCTCCTCAAAAAAAAAAATAGGATGAGAAAATAATCCATATTACATATAAAACAACACAGATATTAAAAAGAGCGCAAGTCACGCGTATTTCTTAAGGAACACTGCCCAACAGCGACACCCGCAGGTAAAGTTACAGCAGGAGTCATGCCTCCCTTTCCTCTCATAGAAAACCATAGAAAATCACCAGACCCCCGGCGTGCGGTGGGTTTTGTGGGGGGGGGTAATTGAGAATGAATTGGGGAAAGTCACGTGAGAGGAGGCAATGTCTCCATCGCGCTATGATTGGATGTAATTGGTTATGATTGGATATGATTGGTTTGTGCGATAAATCCCGCCTCTTGTTGTTGAATGAACAAATGATGGCGTCAATGGGAAGACTAATTGAAAAGTAAGTAAACAGATCACAGTTAGATATCACTGCTTTATGTCATGTCAAAGTCAAACTTGAAATGGACTGAAAACATGATGACTGCGTTTTTTTTTTAGTGCAATCAGCTTGGTGAAATTAAAAATACAATTTGTGTTCTCCTCTTTTCAGGACACCACTGCACGCCATTCATGCTAGTACTTCTATACCTCTGTGCCACGTGATGTCATCGCGTATGTAAATGAGAGGCAGTGTGTGTGCGCGCACATTCCATCACCTCAGGTGTGTTGCTGCCTTGTGGAAGTGAAAGGGTGGAGAGCCTGAAGTTTACATCGGTGTCAGAAAACTCTTCCCGAGCTACAGTTTAAACTTACAGGTATGATTTTTCAGACATGTCATAGCCTATTTGTGCATGTAACCGATAATACAGATTTGTTTTTGGTTTGAACAGCTTTTTTCTTTTTCTTTCTTTCTTTCTTTTTTTTGTGTGTAACCGGTAATAATTAGCAGTGTGTTGTTGTCGTGTTATGACTACAGTGACTAGTGCGTTCAGGAACTTTCTCGATTGTTGAAGGAGGTGGAAAGATGTAATGCACTACAGAGAAACTTTGCTAAGTGTTGTTTTGATTGCTTGTTTAGTAAGGTCAATGGTACATTTAAACTGGAGCAACTTTAAATTTGATAACCCGTCACGCACTCACTTAATGATGTGCGTATAATAGCCTAAACTAACACAAACTAGGAAACTTTCATCTTATTATTACTTTTTCTTGTGCTGCTCTGCATGCAAATGAATTTAAACTCATCGACCTGTACAACAAGCTCTTAAAAAATGACGCCACACCCAAACATTGCGTCACGGAATCCCGGAGTACTCTCAAGAGCTCCAGTAAATATCTCTCGCTGGTATTCTCGTTTACTGCCACGTTTTACCAGTTTAACAACATTTAAACCCTCCTCCTAATCTTTTATTTTATTTCCTATGAAATCCATGTTTAAAGATTACAAAATACCAATCTTTATAGCCTCCTCAGACTATGCAATGATGGATAAAGGGTGTCTGTCTACACTTCTTTACTGTCTATACTTATTTCCCCCCTCTCTGTCAGCTCAATATGGATGTTTAAACTATGTGGACTTTTGGCCCTGTTGACTTTTAGAAATAAACTATTGTAAAAACACTTTTACTAGTACAACCCCATTTCCAGAAAAGTTGGGACATTTTGTAAAATGCAAATAAAATCAAGAATCTGTGATTCGTTGATACTCTTTAACATTTATTCAACAGACAAAAATACAAAGAAAAGATTTTCACTGACCAAATTGGTTGTGTTTTGTAAATATAAACACACTCCAAAAGTTGAAACTTTGAGGGATGTTTATGACTGTCACATCACCTTTCCTTCTAATTTCTTTTAGTTTTAATCATTTTAGGAATTGAGGATACTAATTGTTACAGTTTTGCAAGTGGAATTTTTGCCCAATCTCGTCTGATACAAGACAGCTGCTCAACAGTTCGTCGTCATCCTTATCTGATTCTTCTTTTAATGATGGCCCATACATTTTCAATAAGAGAAGGATCTGAATTGTAGGCAGGCAGTCAGGCACGTCCACTACAGTGTAGAGTGTCTAAGAAACCACCCTGAATGAGGCATGACATTGTCTTACTTCCCAGGAAAGATGTCATCTTGATGGCAGTATATGTCTCTGTACAATCCCAGTATACGCCTCCATGTCATTTGTACCTTCACACATATACAACTCACCCAAGCTGTTTGCACTGATGCACCCACATACCATGACAGATGTTTGCTTTTGCACTTGTCGCTGATGAAAGTCTGGTTGGTTCCTTTCGTCTTTGGGACTGAGATTTTTTTTTCAGTTTTGTTCCCAAAAACAAGCTGAAATGTGGAGTATCTGGCCACAGCACACATTTCAACCATCATTTGGATCATCTGAGATGAGCTCGGGCCCAGAGAACTCAGCTGCATCTCTGCATAGAAACGATGAATAGCTTTCTCCTTGCGTAACAGAGTTTCAAGATGCATTTCTTGATACACCGGCAGTGTTAAGTGACAAAGACTGAGCCTTTGTTGGATGTTCCTTTTATACCCAAACATGATCTCCTATTCATCTGCTAATTGTGGACTGTTTCAAAACAGATATACTGATATTCTGTAATCTTTTCGCTTTTATTTTGTGTTGCAGCCATAACGACGACAAATTTTCCAAGTGAAAACACTGGACATTTTTTCTTTGTCAGATACATAAATGTTCAAGAAAATTAACGCATCACAGATTCTTGATTTTATTGCATTCTTCAATATGTCCCAACTTTTCTAGATTTGGGGTTGAGGGGTTCTTTACTGTCAGACCTTTTTGCTATTTGCTAAAAATATTTCACAGCTAGCATTTAAATGCACACAATTGAATAATATTTTCACACTTTTTGTGGTTTGACAAATTTGAGTATGGGTTAATTCATTGTAATGCAAACTCCTTTGTTCAGTGTTTCATAAAAGTGGGCATTTTTATTAAATAATAAAAAAAATGCTAATACTTATAAGGCACATTCTCAATAAACACCTCCTTGGAAACTGAAAAAATGCTCCCTTTGAAGAGGTTGTGTTTTACCTCCTTCATTCTCTGCATGTGTTAATTCAAAGAAAAGCCTAGTGCTGCAATTATAACTGATGAGTGGCAGAGGAGAATGCAACAAGCTTTTATTTACACAGCATAACTGCTCACTTTGCATAACCTGGTTCACACCAACCGTGCCTGACCACATCTTTTTCATGTTAAATTGAGTTGCATGTTTTGCTTAGTCCTGTTGCTCAAGTGCAACAGGGTTTTCTTTTGTTTTTGTCCTTTTAATATTATAATACCAGGATTTCTTGGATTCGGACACATACAACCAAAAGACTTTCAGGATGATCTTATTTATTCTGTGAATTCCTGCACAAAATAACCACTAGGGGTCATTGTTGTCTTAGTTGTAGTCTCAGTTCATGAAGTTTGGCCTCTTTTGCACAAGTGACTGGTATACTCACAGCAGTTTCATTGAGTGACCTTTGTGAAGATATTGTTTAAATATTTAATTCAGTCCATCTTGGGTTTTCAACCATTAGCTTTAATAAGGGATGGAACTGTTACAATAAAACAACACAATTTGGTGCAAACTATATTTATTTTGAATACTATATCGCAAGCAGATACCATGAGCGAATGATATAAAGTATGCTGCTTTTTGTATTTCAATGATCCAGTGTGTTTTTACTGCTGAGACTGTGTTGTTTCTGTCTATAGAGATGGCAGAGGCTCACCAAGCAGTAGCGTTTCAGTTCACCATCTCTCCTGAGGGGATCAACCTGCATCTGTCCTACCAAGCCCTCAATCAAATCTACCTGTCTGGACTGCGATCCTGGAAGAAACGCATCAGCAGGATTAAGGTCAGTGACTCAAATTAATGTGAAAAAATATCATAAATCTTCAATTCTGTGCACTCGTATGTTTTTGTTGTGTATTTTAGTTTTGTTGTAATTTATTTGTAATATAAATGAGTAAAAATATGTAGGAAAACGCTATATAAAATGAAGCTCATTAAAGTCACCATGAAGTCAAAATCAACAAATCTTTTTTTTTTTTTTTTTATGGAATATTGCAGTATTTATTATAAATAATCATTTTAATATTCTTAATATTAAGAATAGTACATTTTTATTTCATGGTGACTTCACTAACTGCAGGGTTTTTATTATTTTTCCAGAGTTAAAATAAATAAAAAAACCTTTTCTGTGAAGACATTGTTTCACTTGTTTTGCGGTGTGAATTTTGATCTTAACACCTTTTAACCTTATTATTTATTATTCTCAGGTTAGGTAAAGTAAGTTGAGTCTGGCCTAAATTATAAGCATTTTAAATTACTTACAATTTGGCCAGAAGACTCCTCTGTGGTACGTTCTTGTTCAAAGTCTTAAAACACTATAAATCAAGCCAAGGTAGGCAGCTTTTGTAATCAATTAAACTTCCTTTAATTGGTTACTTTACTTTTTATAATAAACAAAAATGTAAAGGCAAATAAAACTTCATTAAAATATAAAATATATCTTCTTGATTGACATATGTTGTAACTTTCCCAAAGTTTACAGACCCTTCTCAAGGCCTCGCAGGTGCAAACTGTCTGGCTTTTGTGTCCTTGAACTCCAGTAAACTCAGCCAAAATGGCTGATGTCCTTATAAGGTTCTAGGAGGAGAACCACAGTTCTCCATGTCCTTGAGCAAACACACATAGAACCACACACTTTTCTGTGTGTTGCAGTCCAGTTCTGCTCCTCCTTCTCATGGACAGGCACACACAATATCTAACAATAACTGTACATCTCTGGCCATTCAGAATAATGCATTTCTTAGAAACAAACAAATACAAATAACAATAATATTGTAAGCAATGCCTAATATTTTATACATTGGCCAAATGTGTAGCAACAGACATCCAAAATCTTAACAAGGAGGCAGGGTAATTGCATTTTCTTGATATAATACAACACACTGTAGCCCAAAAGTGCAATGTGTGTGTTTGTAATACTTATGGACTTTTTACTTTTTCATGGACAGAACAGAATAATTAAAGGCGTATACCCAGCTAGCCCCTCCTCTTGGCTTTTTGTTGTCATAGCAATCATGGCCACTATGTACATGCAGTCCGATCCATCTATGGGCCTCATTGCCAAGATTCGGGAGCGCATTCCCCTCAGGTAACACTTTTACCCTTCAGTGGGCTTTATCTTTTAAATGGTAAATAGTTGAAATGATAAAAATCAAGCTGGAAAGATTAAGCACTTTCTTTTTTTATTTAAGCAATATTTCATATTTAAGTACTATTTTCTCTCTGGCTTTTTCTGATTTTTTTTTTTTTATCCTCTCAATACAGTTATGCAAACAGTTATTACTGTTCTTAATTAAATCCATTAAATGTCCAGTTTTCTCACAGTCTCTTTTATTGGTACTTATTCCTAATTATTGGAGTTCTTAGTCTATAGTTTTTTCTGTAATTATTAACTTTTTCAGATGTTTCTCCTGTTTTGCTCCACTTTGTTTCTCTCCTGTCAGTCTGTCACTGAGCGCTCAAGGTCAGACTATGCTGTCGGCGCTGCTGTTTAGCACTTTGCTGTGGTTGTCTCTCATTCTGGCCCTGAGGTTCTGCCTGAAGCTTCTCCTGTCATACCACCGATGGATGTTCGAGCAACATGGATGCATTTCTACCAAGACTAAAGTCTGGGCGGTTAGTGTTTCATTACATTTAGCCTATATAACGTTGAAAAAAATGCCAGTTTACCACCAGGTAATTTCTGTAAAAATATGCTCTTTGAACAATTTGAAAAAAATATTCAGCAAAGGTTGCATTAAACTGATTAAAAGTGACAGCAAAGAGATAATGTTACAAAAGATTTTTGAACTTTCTGTTAATCAAAGAATCCTGAAATCCAGTGTATTAGAATGATTTCTGAAGGATCATGTGACACTGAAGACGGAGGAATGATGCTGAAAATTCAGCTTTGCCATCACAGGAATAAATCACATTTGAAAATATGTTAAATTAAATAAGTTATTTTAAATTGTAATAATATTTCACAATATTTCTGCTTTTACAGATTTTGATCACATACTTGCAGCTTTGGCATCGTAAGAGGCTTCTGTATGTAATTAAATATTAAAAATGTAACTTCATGACAGCTTTAAGTTCATGAACACTTTTGCTGTAAAATTATGGCACTTGATCCCACTGGTAAATATAAGAAACAAGTTATTTGTTGTTTACAGTCATTGGAGAAACAACAATTTATAGATCGTAAATTGTACTTTCGCCTTTACTCTGGAGAAATGGATATATGTATATATGGATTACACAAACAACATAAAGGAGTGGGCTCCACATAGACCAGTGGTGAGCAGTATTAATTCTGTGACATATAATGTGGCAAAATATCTGACTACCATTTTAACACCTTTGGTTGGTAAGACGGAGCGACATATACAAAACTCCAAGGATTTTGTATTTGTGCAACGGGTTCTCTGGTATCACGATAGTGGCTAACCTGTATATGGAAGAGGTGGAAAGAAAAACGCTGACCAGGTATAAGGGGGAGATCCAAAGCCATGGGTTTAGAATTCAGAAATGTGGACGATACATGGGTGAAGATCAAGAGACATGAGGTAGTTTCATTCTCTGAAAATATCAATTCAGTGGATATAAACATCGAGTTCACTAAAGAAGAGATGTGTGAGAGCAAACTGACATTTTTGGACTATGCCATAAAAGTGGGGGGAAAAAGGAAATTATAAGTAGAAGTATATCCTAAGCCAACCCACTCTTAGACGTTCAGACGTGCTTTTCTCCAAGCATAACATTCCTGTGAATTTTAAACCAATGACTACACTGAGACAATATTTGGTTTATGCAAAGGACCGGATTCCTAAACATCAGAGTGCAGTAAGGAATGCAAGGATCTGTATATAGGGGAAACAAAACCCCACTTTATCGACGCGTGGCTCAGCATAGACGAGCTAGCTCTTCGGGGCAGGACTCAGCAGTTTACATGCACCTACAACAAAAGAAACACAGCTTTCATGGCCATGAGGTGAGGATTCTGGACAGAAGACCGGTGGTGTGAACGAGGCGATTCATGTGAAGGTGGAGCGTCCCTCATTGAGTAGAGGAGGGGGTTTGAGACATCATCTGTCCCATGTATATAATGCTGTCTCAGAAACTATGCCACGGTGCTGTATGGACAGGTCATTTTGCTCCACCTCGGGAGGAGGAGGGGCACCACCATAAGCGGCGAGGAGGATCTACTCTGGCAAGCATATGTGACCTACTACAGTCACATGATCAGTTGACAAGTATAAGAGTATATTTGCCACAATTACTTCCTGTGTTTTTACTGTGGATGGTAAAACTTGTTTTTATGTAGTCCAGTGACTTTTAATAAGAGATTGTTTTAATATGGGCCTTAAGGAGATGATACATGGAGCAGCTTTTTGAGAAATGTTGCAGAGCGATGTTTCTTGGGCACTTTCACATTGAGAATGGGCAATACATTTTTAAATAAAGTATCTTGATAGAAATGTATTGCCCATTCTCAATAGCAAAGTGCCTAAGCAACATAGTCCGGCAATGTTGCTTAAAAGTGGCCCTGTTTATCATTTTTTTTTTTTTCTCATTTTAATACATTCAAACTAATGCTATAACGACTGTCACAAATCATACATGCTATTTCAACAAATCCTCATCTGTCTTAGCCAGGTAGATAAAATAACCTTTGTGACATTTAAATAGGAACAATTTCCTACAGCACTGTTCAGTATATCACAGAAGTCTAAATGGTGGAGGGTTCAAGGCATAAAAACACATGTACATGATCACTGGATGTGGAATGTGTTGAAAACAGCACTGGCCCAATGTGGATGTGACATTACAGTCGACTGGCCCAAAACTCTTATGCTGGACCACATCAAGACATTCTTATTGTTGAAACCTTTCTTGATTGTTTCTTTCTCTTGTCCTCCCTGTCAGACCCTAGTTAGGTTGCTGTCCGGAAGAAAGCCATTACTGTACAGTTATCAGACATCTTTACCGCACCTGCCTGTACCTCCCATTAAAGACACTTTGGAAAAAGTGAGTCAATATAATTTGGATGAAATTGTTTGTGTGCCTTGTGCATAAGTGCTGGTTTGCTGGGAAGTGTCGTCTTTATAGAATTTGGCTGGGTACATGGAGGTTTAGGGTTTATTAGATCCCACTGAATGCTATCTCAACCATTTTCTCTGTTTCAGTATCTTGAGTCAGTGAAGCCTTTGCACGATGCGGCTGGTTTTCAGCGAATGAAGAGACTGACTGCTGAGTTTGAGAAAAGTCTGGGTAACCGCCTACAAAGATATCTCAAACTCAAAGCGCTGTGGGCCACAAACTATGTATGTGCTGAAATCTGGTCAATGTCATAAGTATCGTTAGTCTTATCATGTGCATAGAGTTGTATTACTATATATATGCAGTACAATAGCTGTTCAAAATCAATTAATCATTAAAAAAATGTATTGTTATTGAATGTTAGATGCTTAAAAAAACTTTCATTGACAATGACTTTCTAAAATGATCTGAAGAGAGATTTGAGATATTTTTTTTTAATTGGTTGACAATGGGTATCCCAGCTTTCTGTTAAATAACAACCCTTTAATAACAATTTTTTAAAGCAACATTCTGATACTCCTATAGCCAAGTGCATGACCATGTAACTGGTGTGTGTGTGTCAGATCAACACAGCAATATCATAATGTATGTAGAGCTTTTGTAGACCTATAATTAATAATAAATATTGTTTTATATAGATATTTGATCGGGATAATTTAGTATGTGATATTTAGAGTTTCTTTGTATCTTCCAGGTTAGTGACTGGTGGGAAGAGTATGTTTACCTCCGGAGCCGGAGTCCTATCATGGTCAACAGTAACTATTATGGCATGGTATGTGAGCCGACAGCATTACTCATTGTCACTTATCATCCCTAATGTCATTAAACACTGAAGCTTATTATGATTATTAAGACATTTAATGAATACCATTGCTGTTAAGGACAACTTGTCCACTATGTTTTATCATTTATAGTGTTGAAGGAAAAGTGAACCTAAGAATATAGTAATGTAGACTCACATATGTTTGTGCATAGTGACGTTTATTAGAGTATTTTGTATATATACACACACCTTGTCTTCATTTTGAACACTGTTGTTTTGATATTTCAAACTTACCATTTTTTTGTAAGTTTATGGTAAAATACCATTTACAAAAAATGGTATCTCTTGTGCTTAAATTGTGTTATATCTCTTATATTTTACCTAATGCAATGACGTTTAGGCATTTAGATTTGTAGGTGTGGCTTAAGTGTCCAAATACTTTATAGGATCACTGTTTACAAAGGGGGAAAAATCTGTAATTATTTGTATTGTAACAATAGATGCCTTGACAAAAACATGTTTCTTTGGATTTCAGAAGTGTTTCAGTTATCTAATCCTATATAAACTAGGAAAGCAAAACTTCAGATTTGGGGTGAATACTTTAAATCCTGCATTTTTTGTAATTGCCTGTATAATCTATGAACAGGATTTCCTATATGTGACTCCCACTGCAAATCAGGCAGCTCGAGCTGGGAATACCATCACTGCCCTGTTCCTATATCGCCGCAAGGTCAACCGAGAGGAGCTCAATCCTGTATGTTACAAGCCTCAGTGTTCTCAGCACAATTTAAAAACAAACCCCACCCAACATCACTCACACTTTCTGAATGAGAAACTGCTTTAGTAATCATGTCTCTACCTGTTATCTCACTTAGTCACATTTCCTTGTATTTTCTTGATTCCTTTTAAAAACAGTGATAGAGTTAGCTTTAAATATGTTTCATATGTTAAATATGCATCATACTAACAAATGTGGGAAACTGACAGGAAGTTCTTTTGCAAGGTCATGTGCTAAACTTAAATTATTTTAAACAGCATTTTGCAATAAAAAATTTATAATACATGCCGGTTTTATAACCTAGTATACCACCAAGTCACATCAAGTGACAAGTTGATTAAAAGTGATGAAAGAAGTATACACTTGATACACTGAGTTGAGTTACAAATGTCAGGAAAGATAACTCGAGATTCAATAGCAAGTGAACAAATCCTTTATTTAGGACAAAACTCTCAAAGAGAATGTTCAGGAAAGGGTGGTGCAGTAGGTCCTTGGCAGCACAGGGACTACAATGGACAGATCTCCGAACACAATCTAACGAGGAACACACTGACAGATATACATCCACTCCGAACAGAGCGACTGGAACCCAGGAGACGAAAGGCAGAGAAACTGCAAGGAACACAGCATGAGCCACAGAAAACAATCCGACAATGAACGAACAAACAAACACAGAGACACTAAATAGCAGCGCTGACGAGCCATAGCTGCAGCTGATCGCTAATCAATGCTCGTGAGTTGCCCAGCAACACACATGAAAACATAAACATAAACACACACACACAAAACAACAGAACAGGAATCCACAGACCTGCGAACCGTGACAGTACCCCTCCCCCTAGTTCCCGTGAGCAGCTACCTGTCGATTGAAATCATCGATAAGGGAGTGATCCAATATGTCTCTCGCAGGCACCCAACTTCTCTCTTCCGGACAGTAACCTTCCCAGTCCACCAAGTATTGGAATCCGCATCCCCTCCGCCTTGAGTCCAGACCAACCATGTATTCGGGAGGCTTTGACCGGTGGCGATCGGCCTGGGCCTTAGTGCGCTCCTGCACCTGGAGGAGAGCAGTTCTAGCCTTCCTCCAAGTGCGACAACACCTCTGGACAAAAGCGTGAGTGGAGGGGACCGCGAATTCGGATTCCAAACTCGGAAAAACAGGTGGCTGGTATCCTAAACTACCTTTAAACGGGGTTAGGCCCGTGGACGATACAGGTAACGAGTTTTACGCATACTCAACCCAAGAGAGCTGTTGGCTCCAGGAGGAAGGATTCTGAGAAACCAAACATCGCAACACTCATTCCAAATCTTGGTTGGCCCTCTCAGTTTGACCGTTGCCCTGAGGATGATAACCAGAGGAAAGACTGACATTCGCCCCCAGTAATCGACAAAACTCCCTCCAAAATTTGAACACAAATTGGGGTCCCCTGTCAGAAACCACGTCCTTCGGGAGGCCATGAATGCGCAAGACATGATCAATGACAGTAACCGCTGTCTCCCTGGCAGAAGGTAATTTGGGCAGGGGAATAAAATGAGCCGCCTTCGAGAACTGGTCCACCNGGTCCACCACGTTGCCCTGGGAGGGTGGGAGGGCAGTAACGAAATCTAGCGCAATATGGGACCAGGGTCTCGAAGGGACTGACAGCGGCTGCAGGAACCCCGCTGGGGGTCGATTGGAAGTCTTACAACCGCGCAAACCGAGCAGGCCAAAACAAAACCACGAATGTCTCGAGCCATAGAAGGCCACCAGAATCGTTGCTTAACCAAATAACTGGTACGATTAACCCCTGGATGACAAGCGATCCTGGAACAATGACCCCAACGGATAACATCGGACCGCAAGTTCTCAGGCACAAATAAACGGCTCGGTGGACAACCGGACGGAGGCGTTACCCCTTGTAAGGCACTACAGACCTTCGACTCGATCTCCCAGACGACCGCAGAGATGACCAGTCTCTCTGGTATGATGGAATCGGGAGAAGACGGACGCTCGGAATGATCAACAATACGAGACAAAGCATCGTGCTTGGTGTTTTTAGAGCCCAGGCGGTACGAGATGGAAAAATCAAAAACGGCTGAAAAAAAGAGCCCACCGAGCCTGCCTAGAGTTCAAACGTTTAGCTGATCTAATGTACTCTAGGTTCTTGTGATCAGTCCAGACGATAAAAGGTACCCCCGACCCCTCTAACCAATGACGCCACTGTTCCAAGGCCAACTTGACTGCCAACAGCTCTCTGTTACCAATATCGTAGTTGCGTTCGGCGGGAGACAAACGATGGGAAAAATAAGCGCAAGGGTGCATCTTATTGTCCGCGGAAGAACGCTGGGAGAGAACCGCTCCAGTCCCCCACCTCTGATGCGTCGGCCTCCACCACGAACTGACGTGTGGAATCAGGGGTCACCAGAATCCGAAACAAAGTGGCTTTTTTAGGTTGGAGAATGCAGCTTCGGCTGCACTAGACCATCTGAACGTCACACTGGTGGAGGTCAAGGCAGTCAGAGGAGCGGCCAGCTGGCTGTAATTGCGAATAAATCACCGGTAAAAATTGGCAAAGCCCAGAAACCTCTGTAGGGCCTTACTGGAGTCTGGGGTTGGCCAATCCACCACAGCCTGAATCTTGTCGGGATCCATGCGCACTCCCTCGAACGACACGATGAACCCCAAGAACGGAACCGACTGTGCATGAAACACGCATTTCTCCGCCTTGACAAAAAGCTCATTCTCTAGCAGCCTCTGAAGCACTCATCTGACATGCTGAATATGTTCCTGGAGAGATGGAGAAAAAATCAATATGTCATCCAGGTTAGGGATGCACCGATCCGCCTTTTTCGCTAATAAGTAATAAGAAAAGTGCTAAATTACCTAATAAACTGTATGCCTCACTTAGGGCTGTGACGGTCGGCATGACAACCACGCCACTGCGGTCGTGGAGTGTCACCGGCGGTAGTGTGGCGTGTATATAATATATAATCTCAAAGGTCGCGTTAACCGAAAATTTTCCTTCATTGATGGAATTTTTTTTTTAGTAGTGACGGAAAAAATCTGCAGCCTGTCCGTCATTTTGACAGATTACTGAGGCTGATGTAACTTGTAACTGTAATTCCCACCCCTGTCCAGTAGGTGGTGAGTGTGCTCCAGTGTGGCAGCAGAGCACGAGTTCAGACTCCAGAACAAAATGAAAACGATGCGTTTGATTACACACACCCAGTTTGTCCATTTTATTATATATTATAATACTTATGCTTACATAATTAAGTTTCTAATCCGTTTTGTTTAAATAGTTTGTTTTATTTTTCTTGCTGCTGACTATAAGTTTATGGTCAACGAATGGCTTTTCTGAGGTATTTGTGACATTGTTTACAACACTGATTGAACTGACGTGATACAGATTTCGGTTAGCTACTGCAACTTTCAACATTTTTTGATTTTCATTCATGTTTTTTCCTTCTGTAAAGTAGTAAAGAGGAAGAGATGATCGCGTTCACTCGCAATCCTCAAAAAGAGTTGAGATGAGATAAACTGAAAAGTGACGCAGACTTTGTTTAACTTTTTTCATAATACTTTCTTTTCATAATATAAATAAATGCATAGCCTAGGCCTATTAGTTTATCCTATAAGTTTGTGAATAAATATGAAAGTGTGGACGAAATCAGAAGCTATTAAATGTCTTATAATTAAAATATACAAATTAAAATGATGCAGCAACATATGATAGATAGGACAGAACAAAAAATGCTATTAACAGTCTTTCATTGTGCAAAAGTATTATAATATGAACGGCTCCCATACAGAGCGGCACAAAGCGCTTATGCGCATCTCGTGTGCAGAATGATGCGCTTGAAGCATCATGGAGTCACAGCGCGCAGCAGCGCTCCGCAGTGAAAAGTTCAAAGCACAAAGTGAAGATATATTGATGCGTATTGTATTACCGGTATCTTGATTAAGTATAATAATAGAAACATTGATTCATCTTGGATAGAGTTTTATTGTGTTGACTGTCGTAACCGAATGCGACACGCAGTCTGAATGCTGAATGGAGAATGACTGACAGCCGCTGCGGAGGGAGGCATTTATGTGAACTTTAATTTAACGACTTAAATATTTATCTGTACCTCCAATTAAACTATGGAATGGCTTCAGAACACTTGGAATATAGTGCACAGAAACTTTATGGTGCTTTTTAATGTTTTTGTGCGTTTTGTGGAGCTTAACAATAACACAGAATAGTACACGCACAGTATCGGATTTGGATCAGTCCCGTATATGAACTGATCAACCATGTCTCTCAGCACATCATTGATGAGTGCTTGGGAGCATTGGACAGCCCGAAAGGCATGACCAAATATTCAAAGTGCCCCCTGGGGGTATTAAAAGCGGTCTTCCATTCATCCCCCTCCCTGATGCGAACTAAATGATAAGCGTTGCGGAGGTCTAACTTCGTAAAAAATGAAGCTCCCTGCAACCGCTCGAAAGCTGAAGACATCACAAAGGATACGTATTCAGCCCCCGATAGTCAATGCAAGGTCGCAGGGAACCATCCTTCTTCCCCACGAAGAAAAACCCCGCGCCCACAGGAGATGAGGAAGGGCGGATGATCTTGGCTGCCAAAGAATCAGAAATATATTTCTCCATGGCCTCCCTTTCCGGAATGGAAAGCGAGTATAACCTGCCCTTAGGCGGAGACGTACCTGGCAATAAGTCTATGGCACAGTCATAGGGACGATGCGGAGGAAGAGAGGCAGTTCGAGACTTACTGAACACTTCCTTCAGGTTCAGGTACTCCTTGGGCACATTAGACAGGTCCATGGATTCCTCCTGAAACACAGAACACAACACGGAAGAACAGGCAGACACCAAAAAAGACGCATGACAAAAACTGCTCCAAGCACACACAGTGTTCTGTTGCCAGTCTATGTGGGGATTGTGAAGTGATAACCAGGGTTGACCCAACATCACAGGAGCCAGAGGGGAATTGATTAAAAGTAGTCTAATCTCCTCCGAATGGTTACTGGAGGTGATGAGTTTGATGTGCACAGTGCTCTGGGTGACAGACGGCATAACCTGCCCCCTGGGTGCTTGGACGGAGATAGGCTGAGGTAGCGAGACCACCGGAATAAGCAGCTGAGCCGCCAGTGAAGCATCAATGAAACTGCCCTCCGCTCCTGAGTCCACTAAAGCCTGGCATGTATGGAAAGCGTTGGCCCATTGTAGTATTTCTCGAAGGAAACACCACCGGTCAATAACCTCAACTGACGGGCTCTGGCTTTTACCGGACAGCTTGTAACAAAATGTCCGCTCGCTCCGCAGTATAAACATAATCCATTGGTCCATCGACGATCCCTCTCCTCCCTGGTCAGCCGGGTTCTGCCCACCTGCATAGGTACAAGATCTGAAATGGGACTGACCGTGTCACCGGTGAACTCCGCCTCTGGTTAAGAACATGAACGTCTTTGTTGATCACGAAGTTGCAGACTCTAATCGCCAACTCGATCAGTCCATCCAGAGTTGTTGGCAAATCCAACCCAACGATCTCCCGCTGGACACGGTCAGCCAACCCATGCAGGAAGTTGTCCCACTGTGCCTCCTCGTTCCATTTGGTCTCTGCCACTAGGGTGCCGAAATCAATGGAATAGTCAGTAACTGACCGATTACCCTGTTGGCGAGCCTCTTCACGTCCCGAAACGGATCGATCAAACACTCTCTTTAACTCCTCAGTGAAAGTGAAAGTGAAAGTGAAGTGACATGTGGCCAAGTATAGTGACCCATACTTGGAATTTGTGCTCTGCATTTAACCCATCCAAGTGCACACACACAGCAGTGAACACACAAACCTGGAGCAGTGGGCAGCCATTGCTGCGGCGCCCGGGGAGCAGTTGGGGGTACGGTGCCTTGCTCAAGGGTCTCACCTCAGTCGTGGTATTGAGGGTGGGGAGAGCGCTGGACATTCACTCCCCTCACCGACAATCCCTGCCGGACCCGAGACTCGAACCCATGACCTTTGGGTTACAAGTCCGACTCTCTATCCAGTAGGCCACGACTGCCCCTGAAGGACTGGAACGAGGCGCAGCATGGTGATTGACTTTCCCACACCGCTGTTCCCCAGAGCGCAGTGCGTCCTGACAACAGCGTGATCATCAACGCCACCCTGGACTGCTCCGTAGGAAAAAAGCTCGGCATAAATGTGGCTCACCAGCATACTGAGCAGGAGGTGGAAGACGAGGCTCGGCCCCACGGAAGGGGAAACAGACGGCGGGGTAGGCACAGTGGGTGCTCCGTTGATGTCAGATCTTAGACGTTGGAGCTGTGCAGTAACCTCCGACACCTGTGCCACCAAGGCTTGCACCGCACGACCCGTAGCCAAAATTTGTTTATCCTGTTGATCCATATGAACATTGTTATTAGCAATGACGTTTCTCCACTCACCACTTGCTGAATCCATCCTGGTAGGATTGTTGTGTCAGGAAAGCTAACTCGAGATTCAATAGCAAGTGAACAAATCCTTTATTTAGTACAAAACTCTCAAAGAGAATGTTCAGGAAAGTCGTGGTGCAGCAGGGACTACAATGGACAGATCTCCGAACACAATCCAATGAGGAACACACTGACAGATAGACATCCACTCCGAACAGAGCGACTGGAACCCAGGAGACGAAAGGCAGAGTAACTGTAAGGAACACAGCGTGAGCCACAGAAAACAATCCGACAATGAACGAACAAACAAACACAGAGACACTAAATAGCAGCGCTGACGAGCCACAGCTGCAGCTGATCACTAATCAGCGCTCGTGAGATGCCCAGCAACACATGTGACAACATAAACACACACACACACAAAACAACAGAACAGGAATCCACAGACCTGCGAACCGTGACAACATTGATTTAAATTTGAATCTATTGTCAAAATTGTATAGACAGTATTTCTTGTATGTGACACCTATAGCTAATGAGACTCATACATGTATAAAATATGAATTATAAATGAGTTGTAAACACGGTCATACTACTGTATTTTTCAATTCAGAACATAGAGAATTTTTGGGCAGTTTTGCGGCAAGTCATTGAGATCCTTTATTGTGGTTTGTCTAGAGTCGTATACCTGGTACGGTCATACCACTGTGTGCAGCTCAGTGTGAACGTATGTTCAACACCACACGCACACCGGGAGAAGAGACGGGTAAACACACACACACACACACACACACAGGTTTGTTTTGCTATCTTAGTGGGGACTCTCCATAGGCGTAATAGGCGTTATACTGTACA
>RJVU01080352.1:1451622-1467696 GCA_003731715.1 Anabarilius grahami | reverse complement strand
CACACACACACACACACACACACACACACACACACACACACACACACACACACACACACACACAAAAATACACATGAAGAAAGTGATCTTGTGTCCTTGACAGTCTCTTGATCTCTCAGATGTGCTGCAGCACTGGCAGGACAGCGAGTTTGTCGCCGTGTATCACAGCGGACGCTACTTCAAGTTATGGGTCTACCAAGCAGGACGCCTGCTGTCATCCAGAGAGATCCAGTATCAGATTCAAAGGATCTTGGATGACCCTTCACCCCCTTCTCCAGGAGAGGAGAAACTAGGAGCGCTGACAGCAGGAAACCGGTAAGATATTTAGACAATCTATGTCTGTGTGTGCTGTCCAGCAGGGTGTGCTATAGGGTTTTATGTCAAGCACAGCTTCCTACGCAATGTATTTACTACATAACTTCCATTTATTTCATATTGTCTTCTAGACATTAAAACTGAAAGTTTTTGGGCCTCTTTTTAACACATGGTTTATATGATGTAACATGATATTATGTATACATTTTCAGGCTGTTATCAACCATAACTTCCAAAGACACATAATGTGCTTACTGTTTACACATTTTAGCATGGATTGGTGGGATTGTTTAATATTTAAGAGTAATAATAATGTGGTAAATGGAGATAAGCTCCAAATGTGAGTATTACACTCCATTGACATTCCAAGTGGCTGCTATTCTCGAATTTTTTGAGCTGAAGTCTCCCCAAAGGATGAGAAATAAGGAATGCAAAAGTGATGCATCCACTGGAGACAGTGACATTAGAAGAATATTTTCTAAAGTAATGGTTATAGAATAATATAAAGTTTTTTATAAAATACATAGACATCCAGGCAAAGAACCTGTACTTAATGACACTGCATAATTAGTCTGTCTAGGTTGAACAAATATAACTTAACTACATCTTTTTTCATCATATCATACAAAACAGAAATGATTATCTTTGTTGCCGCAAACAGTGAAGGAAAAGCATAATCAAGCAGGCAGTATAAATGGGAACTCTTCCATGGGGAAAAAAAAGAAGATTTTTTTTTTTATTATTCTGTGGAAATGAGTCATAATAAAGTATGAGTAGATCAAAGATGCAATGCATTATAGCTGTGCTGTCACAGCACAAGCAAACCAGAAACAAATGCAAATCCAATAGTTAATTCTTTAACTTGAGGAATTTCTGATAGTTTTTTTTTCTTTCCCTTCAATATATTTCTCTCTGTGGTGCACAAAATATTCATGCTTGTCTTTTCCATACAACTAATCCATAAAGTAGAGTAGGGGCTGTCAAACTCCAAAAAGTACCATAAATTAGCCTACCAATAGTCCATACAATTTGTACCTTAATTAAAAGTCTTCTGAAGTCATATTATAGCTATGTATGCAAATGTTTACATTTTACATTTACATTTATGCATTTGGCAGACGCTTTTATCCAAAGCGACTTACATTGCATTATACTATACATTTGTATCGGGGTATGTGCAATCCCTGGGATCGAACCCATGACCTTGGCATTGCTAGTGCCATGCTCTAACCACTGAGCTACAGGAAAGCATACCACTGTTTACCACTCAATGTGTCAAATAGTACGACTATGGCACACAGCAGTAGAGAAAAAATATTTTCAAAACTAAATTCAGAAAAGCAATTTCAATTTCAGGAACACTGACATTTTTGGACACCAGTAAATGCTGAAATTACATTATGTACCCCTGAGAAATAATTACTGTCCTTTTAGGGCCTTTTGTAATCTTGAAAATGCAACAACTTCTTCCATTTCTGAAACTACTTTTTCTTTTCTGCTGACTTTACAAATGCCGCATGGGCTTATGAATAATTGAACCAACAGCTAAATAGGCCTTGCAAAGCAAACTTATATTTGGGTCTGTCTTTATTCTCATATGGAACATCCACTTTTGATCATCCAATGAATTCCTGAACCTTTCTGAACCATCCAATTAAAGCCTTTAACCTGATGAGGGTTGAACTTACTTTGGCAGTGAGACAAAGATCATATGATAAGCACCCATTTGTGTTAATTTAATGCTGCTACATTTAATGTAATATTTAAAGGTCTGTGCATGTTGGAATTTTTTAAAAGATAAAAGCCTGAGCAAGCAACTGTGCATTATGCGTTGACCGGAAATGAGAGGATGTTGTGCACTAGATTATAAATGACCTGAAATGACCTTTACTTGAGTGCAAAAATCAATGCAATAAAATATACTGGGAGGGTTTAATGGACAGCATTTCATATCACCTCTGTAAATGTCAGCCTTGTGATAGCTGTAAGTATCCCTTGCATATCTTTCATTATTTATTTGAAAAGACACAATATCTGTTGTTAAGGAGCAATAATTATCATAGGAACTGTTAAAGCTTGTAATGATTCCTTTAATTCATTACTAATTCCTTGTTGAATTTGACCTAGTCATTCTACAACTGTGATCGCAATCAGACCAATTTTTATGTTGCCATAAAAACAGAGATAAAATAGCTATTTTAAAAGTGCTATTTAAAAAAAAAAAAAAACAATTAACAATTTAATTCACAGACAAACAAACAAACAAATAAATAAGAATGTGTGTAATATTTATGTCAAACTCTTTGTTTTACAATCATTTGTATGCTATTTTTGTTTTGTTTCTGGACCTCAACTGTTAGAACAGTTAGTTAGCAATGCCAAGGCTTTAAAAATAAAAATGAAAAACTTTTTCTACTATAGCCCTTTTTTGACGCATATTTTCTATTCATTAACAAAAATGTTGAATCAAAAGGTTGCTAATATGATGGTATATCCTAAGTTTACTTTGTGTTAGTTCACCCCAAAATTAAATTTCTATCATTAATTACTTACCCTCATGTCGTTCCACACCTGTAAGACCTTTGTTCATCTTTGGAACACAAATTAAGATATTTTTGATGAAATCCAAGAGGTTATTTTATCCCCCATAGAAAGCAACGTAATTACCATCATTCAAGGTCCAGAAAGGTAGTAAAGACATTGTTAAAATAGTCATCGTGACTTCAGTGGTTCAACTTTAATGTTATGAAGTGACGAGAATACTTTTTGTGCGCCAGAAACAAAAATAACGACTTTTATTCAACAAATTAGTCTCTCCCCTGTCATTCTCCTACGCTGTTTACGTTCAGCACTTCCGGGTTCTACGTCAGAATGCCGGCTCAGTATTGGCCGACGCTGTTCACATGAGCAGCATGATGCATGTTGCATGTCAGAATGCCAGGAGAATGACAGGGGAGAGGCAAATTTGTTGAATAAAGTTATTTTTGTTTTGTTTTTGCGCTGTTTGCTATTTGTCAAAATGTTTTTTTCATGCATATGTTGGGATCTTTACAGTAAATAAAAATAGAAGAGAACAATGAGAAAATGAATGTTCTTCCTGATTCAAAGCCAGATATGACCTTACTAACATTCTTAAGATTTTCCCTCTTTAAGATCTCAGATGGTAACAAGGAAGTTTTGCCTTATCAGCTACAAGTGCATGTTATCCAAGATGACTCAATAATAGTGCTTTAATGTGACCAGGAAGTTGTTCTGTGTGTTATGAACTATCTGTCCTGTCAGAACACCCTGGGCTCGGGTGAGGAAGCAGTTCTTCAGCTCTGGAGTTAACAAGCGATCACTGGACTGCATTGAGAAAGCAGCATTCTTTGTCACACTAGATGATCAGGAAGAAGGCATGATGGGGGAAGATCCCTCTGTGAACTTGGACCGCTATGCTAAATCCCTCCTTCACGGAAAATGCTACGACAGGTGGGAGAGCAGCGTAACTTGTTTTAAACTTTGCATACCAAGGACATTGTTTCACCTCTGTCCTCTTTCACTCAGGTGGTTTGATAAGTCATTTTCTGTTGTGGTGTATAAGAATGGAAAGAATGGGCTGAACGCAGAACATTCATGGGCCGATGCTCCTATAGTGTCCCACCTGTGGGAGGTGAGTGTGGGGGTCTCACAGCAGTAACAAACTTGCCGGTCATCATAGATCAAATGTCACGTTTTCAAGTTTCTGTATTAGTCACCAACCCACCAACAGTGTCCTTTAAAACATTTGAATACCCAATTAAAGCAGCTGTGGGTGTTGTATGGACAAAGACTGCTATTATCTCACCCCACAGCAGCTGTCTGCAAAATACATGTGGCTTACTTGCACGCCTCCACGCATACTAAAGATTTACATCAAACATGTTGTCTTCAATAACGAACGTTTTGTTACTCAAAAGTGTACGCATCATCGATTTGAAGGATGTTTTTTAAATTGTCTTTTTCACTCTTTCAGTTCACTCTGGCCACAGACACATTTCATTTGGGTTACACTCCGGATGGGAATTGCAGGGGAGAGGTTGAACGCTCCTTACTGCCTCCTCAACGCTTGAGCTGGGACATACCATTGGAGGCAAGATAAAAATTTTCTCTTCTCTTTAGTTATACTTTCCGTGTTCCTAGCGTATCTTGGTATGTCATTGATGTCACACAGCAGGTTCTTCGTGGAATCTGCAAAAAGTTCTGAGGATGCTCACAAGATGTGCTTGAGTACACACGCACACAAAAAAATAATGTCTTTCTCCTTCTTCCTCCTTCATGCTTCATGATGTTTTGAAGAGAGATTCATTCAAAGATTCTGTTTATCCACAGTAAACACACAGTGGTGGCCAAAAATGATGTCTGGAGGGGCTATTTGTTTTTAATAACCTTTCAAGTTTGAATAAACCATCAAAATATGTGGAAAATATTTTATAGTTTTAAAATATTATTATTATTTTTTTTNTTTCAAGTTTGAATAAACCATCAAAATATGTGGAAAATATTTTATAGTTTTAAAATATTATTATTATTATTATTTTTTAATAAGGGGAAAAACTAAAACAAGAGAGAGAAAAGAAAAACAAAAAGCTCACAGGAAAAAGCATACATTGACTACAACACAATCAGTTATTAATATTTGTTTGCATGTGTTCATAATAATTTCTTTGTATGTCATTCTGGCCCAAAATTATGTCCACACACTTTAGCATGTTTCATTGTGTTATCACAAATAAAACAATCGACTCCAAGCACAACTACACAATATGCTTACAAATAGCAATACTAACACAATTTTTATTATGTTGCATCCTGGCTCAAGAAAACAGAGTCCAAAAATATCATATTAAACCATTTTGATTTAGTCTAGGGGTTAAAAGGTGCCCTAGAATCAAAAATTTAATTTACCTCGGCATAGTTGAATAACAAGAGTTCAGTACATGGAAATGACATACAGTGAGTCTCAAACACCATTGTTTCCTCCTTCTTATATTAATCTCATTTGTTTAAAAGACCTCTGAAGAACAGGCGAATCTCAACATAACACCGACTGTTACGTAACAGTCGGGATCATTAATATGTACGCCCCCAATATTTGCATATGCCAGCTCATGTTCAAGGCATTAGACAAGGGCAGGCAGTATTAACGTCTGGATCTGTGCACAGCTGAATCACCAGACTAGGTAAGCAAGCAAGAACACTAGTGAAAAATGGCAGATGGAGCAAATATAACTGACATGATCCATGAAATCACGATATTTTTAGTGATATTTGTAAATTTTCTTTCTAAATGTTTCGTTAGCATGTTGCTAATGTACTGTTAAATGTGGTTAAAGTTACCATCGTTTCTTACTGTATTCACGGAGACAAGACTGGTTATTTTCATTTTTTAAACACTTGCAGTCTGTATAATTCATAAACACAGCTTCATTCTTTATAAATCTCTCCAACAGTGTGTAATGTTAGCTTTAGCCACGGCGCACAGCCTCAAACTCATTCAGAAATCAAATGTAAACATCCAAATAAATACTGAACTCACACGATTAGACATGCTGCATGATGAACACTTTGTAAAGATCCATTATGAGGGTTATATTAGCTGTGTGAACTTTGTTTATGCTGTTTAAGGCAAGCGCGAGCTCCGGGGGCGGGGAGCACGAGAATTTAAAGGGGCCACAGCCTGAATCGGCGCATATTTAATGATGCCCCAAAATAGGCAGTTAAAAAAATGAATAAAAAAAAATCTCGGGGGTATTTTGAGCTGAAACTTCACAGACACATTCAGGGGACACCTTAGACTTATATTACATCTTTTGAAAACATGTTCTACGGCACCTTTAAAGCCGGGGACACACCTAACGATTAGCTGAAACATTCTAAGACTGAACTGAACACACATACCGATTGTTTCCTGCGACTGAAGCAGATTTAAATACTTACACATGGAATTTGAACACCGACTGTAATCGCAGACTGAACGTGACTGGACGCGTTTGATACTCAGTCATAAGTATCAATTTTCATTCATAATCGGCCTTACAATCGTAAAGTGTGTGCGCGGCTTAAATGATAAAGTGAATGTCCAGCTCCTGAGCACAACTGTAGAATGTTCTAACAAAGGGATCAGGCTCAAACAAAGGACTTAAATACACAGGCCTCAGTTTAGAACAAGTTTGAATCCTTGGTTAATAGCCTATAAAAACAAAGATAACAACAACAGGAAAAAACCCAAAACAAAACTGATCTGTAACAATAATATTTGAAGAACGAGTGAAGATGACAGTTTTCCTTAGACGGACATCCCATTAGGCCACTTCTGTATGTCTGGCGTAGGATGATGACATTAACATAAGAGTCCATTCCCTACCTTGACCAGTTCTAGGTTTGATTTTCTGACATTCTGATGAGGCAGTATGTTTATGCAGTGACTTTTTAAAATAAAGTATTTTTTTTTCTTTATTTTTAAGTAACATTTGCAATGTTTTTCTTTTCTAGAGTTTCTTTGACACTTTAGACTTTATTTCACTACCGGCTGAGCTGTATGAAGTACTATGAGTGGCACTTAAGACAAAATTAAGCAATTATAAGGTGTGTTAACAAGCAAATAATACATAACTTGTAAATAAAATAAATTGACAAACATGTTTATTCATGCTTAAATGTTAAGTAGAATAAACAATAAAATATTACAATAACTGCATTAAATGCCACATTTTTTTTAAGAAATCTTTTTTTTTTCTATTTACTGTTTCAAAAAAGTTGTTTTACTTGTTTATTTATTTAATGTTAGGGATTTGTTTTATACATTTTTATTTTTAAACGGTTCTCATAGTGTTCTATATGATAAAGCATTTTTAAAATATTTGTTTAATGAAAGGTGGCAGCCAAGAGTGTTACACAACCTTTTTTTATGCCAGTCAGTCTTATCGAAGTGTAATCTGAGGATGCCGTATCGATGAGATACCTTTCTTCATGTTTCCCATCTTCAGGGTTCGCTGATGTTGTACTGGCTCATACTTATATTTGTATGCAGGCCATTAGCCTTGTTTTAAGGAATTTAAATCTTTATACAGTAATTATAATTACTATAATCTTTCTAATTATAGTTATGATTGCTGTAACACTGATCAGCCAAACTCTGCACAGTACTTTCTATATACTGTGGTACTGGGGAGGTCTGAAAATGTGAATGTTCAATCAGGGATTTCCCCTTAGCCTCTTCTGTGTCAGTAGTTCACTTTCAAATTAGCAGTTGGGGATTTTTTTTATTTTTTTTTTTTTTTTTTTAGAACTTCCTTGTGTATATGTACAACAACGGAAGAAATAATTGTATGCATAATCAGTTAATTGCCTGCACTCAAGTTCTAGTACCCAATGAAAAATACCAGTAACAATTTGCTTGAAGTCTATGTCAGGGCTCTACAGTGCGCCCATTTCACTCGCATTTGCTCCTAAAAATAACTGCGTGTGACTGTGAAAAAATATTTAGGCACACTGGTGCGAATGATCTGATCAATTATCATGAATAGATCTACAATCGGAATTAAAAACTCCCAAAATGCATCTAAACATCTAAATATTTCGTACTGCAATCGGTTGCTTTTCATGCATGAATTCAAAGACTTTGCTTCAGTAAGCAGAGCAGAGCAAGTGCAAAAGACGTGCACTCCAGACAACACTTCAAAGATCGTTTACTAGGTGCAACCAGTGTGACGCAGCCATGCGCACTTACCAGACCGTCGCGTGCTGCTGTTTCTTTGCAGCCAAATTAATTGTAAATACTACATTTGGATTTAAAAAAACACGCCTGTTATGAATGTCCGTGCGCATATATTACTTTCACTTTTAAAATAGAGGCAATTCGAATGCGGCAATTGCTTGTATGGTGGATGGGTTCATTATTATTCTTAATGAAAAACACAACAACAAAACAGCACAATGACAAACTCGCTTAAATATGCGCTTTTACATTTCGCTTGTCAACCAAATTTTCCTCCCTCGTCTTGTGACTCCGAAAAATGAGACGAAATGGGTGAAGTGAATTGAAATCTGAATCCTCTGCTCACTGAATTGAGCAGATGCACTCCGTATTAACTGTCTATTTTCTTACTAAACTAACTGATTATTATTACTATAAAAAAAATTCAGAACGACGATGGGTGGCGGTGCTGCGGTCATGGTGGGCAAGTGAAGTGTTGAAGTGATGTAACCGGGTTACAAGTGAAGTGTTGAAGTGATGTAATCTTCTGTAATTGAACAGAATGTGCTCCTAAATTTTTGACTGCTCCTAAAGAAAAATGTTACTGTAGAGCCCTGTCTTAAAATGTCATCATTTACTCATGTTGTTCCAAATCTCTATCCATTTCTTTCTTCTGCAAAAACACAAAAGAATGTATTCTGAAGAATGTGGGGAACCAAATAACTTGAAGCCCGTTGACAACATTGAGGCATTAGTTTACTCTAGGGGAATACAATCCCATCAGATGGAAGTTGCTTAATATATAATATTATTACCTGTCTTCTGCAGTCATATTTCAATATTATGATGCTGAATTGCCTGTATCCATTGAAATCTTCTAATAGCTTCTTTAACTCAATTGACTTTCAGGAATATTTTTCTTTCGAAAAATTCCAAATATTAAATCATTTTTCTTCATTTCCCCATAGAAACAAATTTGTAAGAACATGCCTATAGAAGCTAGAATTTCTATTTTACATTGCCAACTGTATTTGTGATTTAATTTGAGTGTGGTCATCAGTAATATAACATTCAGCACTGTTCCTCGAGGACCAGAATAAATTAAAACCATCACTCACATACTGATGTCTGCTCTCCTCATCTCTCCTCTGTCTGTCTTTCTCTAGGTTCAGACACAAGTTTCTGAGTCCCTTGCTGTTGCGCAAGCACTGGCTGATGATGTGGACTGTCACGTGTTTCCCTTCAGAGAATTTGGGAAAGGCTGCATTAAGAAAATGAAAATGAGTCCAGATTCTTTTGTGCAACTGGCCCTGCAGCTGGCTTATTATAGGGTACTTTTACACATTTTGACACACAAGTGATGAATTGATTATGAAAAGTATGTATGATGTCTCTGTATGTAGGCCTATGTCCCACATATTGAAGTTCAACATTCCAAAGAGGTCGTTTTTGACCCTGGGATGGTACTTCCACTTATTTGTCCTATGTAATGTGTCTATACACTCATTCTGCATGCACTACAGCTTGAATGAATGACATGTTTTACACAGGAAGTTGTCTTCTAGACCACCACCTCATTTGTTCTATGAACTTTAGGATAGAGGGACTTTCTGTCTGACATATGAAGCCTCCATGACGCGTCTGTTTCGCGAGGGTCGCACAGAGACCGTACGCTCTTGCTCCAATGAAAGCTGTGCCTTTGTCCTTGCGCTGGATGTGGGAGAGGTGAATTTTTTTAAATACTTCCTTCTACTGTTCAAGAAACATTTGAAAAAGGAACTGTTGCAGTTAAAAATATACTTTTAACTTTTTATCGGTATGCCTCAGCTGACTGAATAAGCTTGCTGGAAATCCTGAGATTCTTGTTGTTTTCGTGCCACTTAAGACATTAGTGGAAAGTTAATTGGCTGTTCCCATATTCAAACTACATCTGTCTGGTATGGCTGTAATGAAGCACACAACGAAAGGAATAGGGAATAAAAACATTGTTTAATAAATCCAAAAAGCGTTCTGTTTTTGGATTTATTAAAGAACGGAACTTAACTACATTAACATTGACGATACCGGACAAAGGAACAGAATGAAACTCGGGGCTTAAGGTGCGTTCACGCGTTCATGATGTAATTACTGCAATTACATGATTTCAAAAGCGTTCATGTCCTCATAGAGCTCGTAATTACAGCTTATTAGGAAGGAGTTTTATTTTATTAAATAATTAAATGAATGAGCAATTACCCTTGCACACCTGCAGGTGATAGATAGGTGCATAGGAGAGAGGACCAAAAAAATCAAAAATCAAAAGAAAGTCCCGCACACTATCGGAGCTTACAAAAGTATCACATTTTTTATTGTGATTGTGATTGATAATTGATGATTCTTTGCAATGATTGGTCATGAGTTGATTTGATATATTTTGGCGCTTTGAATAATTTGTCTGGATATGCCTGATGAAGGTCATGGGACTGAAACGTTGCGATAAATACAAATGTTTGATACTTTTGTAGGCTCTGATAGTGTGCGGGATTTTCTTTTAAGCAGTCTATTTTTATTTTTTAACTAAATAAATACATTGATAGTTGATTTCGTCATTTTATTTTTAAGTGCCACAGTCCTCCATAATTGGCATCGTACTTTTTGAGGGACCGTGATTTGACAGAGAGGTTTACTTTGTGCTTTAATGTTGCATCTCACATGCCAATTATTAAATTTTGCCTGCTTTCATTCGTAGGACAGAGAACATTGCTGCAAGCTGTTTCGAAAGGCTGCTGAAAAGCATCAAAATCTCTACCGCCTGGCTATGACTGGATCTGGCATTGATAGGCACCTCTTCTGCCTATATGTGGTCTCAAAATACCTGGGAGTAGAGTCTCCTTTCCTTAAAGAGGTCAGTGTGTGTTTGTATTTGGGGGAGATGCATGTATATTTTGCAGAGTTAAGGATGACATAATCTTGATAAGCTACAGAAAATGGGTTCATGAGGTTTTATACTGTATGCCGTTTCCTCAGAGATCTTATCTTTGAGCACCTAAAAAAACAATAAGCTTTCAAACAAGCATAGGAGGATGTTTAATAGCACCAAAAAATAAAATGAATCACTCTTCAACTAAACTAGAGCAAAACCTCATTAATTGGCAGCTGATTGTTTGTTAAAAATTGTAATGTGTGATATAAAGGACATTCATGGCATGGGTGAGAAAAGAGTTGCAATGTGTGTGCATGAAGATGTTTATTTATTTTTACGTGTGGCTGTACATGACTTGCAGGTTTTGTCGGAGCCTTGGCGCCTCTCCACCTCTCAGACCCCTGTGCAACAGATGGAGTTGTTCGATCTGGTTAACCATCCTGAATTTATCTCATTGGGAGGAGGCTTTGGTCCGGTGAGTAACTGATCAGCAGATACATATACATAAACAGGTAGATGCACTCCATTGTTCACTGTGTTCATGCTTTGTTCCTGTGTAAGGTGGCTGATGATGGCTACGGTGTATCTTACATCATCATGGGAGAGGAAATGATCAACTTCCATGTGTCCTGCAAGCACTCCTGCACAGAGACTGTAAGAGCAAAGCATAATTTCAGAACAATGAATTGGTTGCCTTATTTTTAACGTTTTAATGTTATTTTGGGTTCTTGTTCTGAACTGCAAATGGGCTTAACAACAGTCTCCAGTTCAACTAATACAAAACAAAATTATTATAATTTCTAAAAAGTAACATAATTCTCAATATAATAATTTATATAAAGCAGTTAAACAAGTAAAGTACAAACAGGGTTGCCAGGTCTGTTTAACAAAACCAGCCCAAAGGCCAATCAAAATTAGCCCAAATCTAGCCCAGTGACGCTATTCAAAATGCAACACGTCATTCCCATACCTAAAATACATATTTTACAGTCACTTTTATGCATTATACACAATTTCAACTTGAAAATCACTTACAGTTGCTTAGTAATCTTAAACGTCCAGTTTTCATAAAGGCCCCTCCCTCACAAAACTCATAATCTAGCACTGTTTTATCATTGGTAGAATGTAAAATATTTCAATACAAGAATTTTAGTCAAATAATAATTAGTCAACATGTCAAACCTTTAACCCAAGGGGAAAAATTAACCTGCGGCAACAGTTTAAAAGCAGACCAATTCAAAACCGCAAACTTAAAGGGAAAAAAGAGAGTGATACATCTGATATAGTCAGATATAGAATATAGTTCTGGGGCTGTATTCACAAAGCATCTTAAGGCTAAAAGTAGCTCTTAACTTGCCGATTTAGGAGAAAATCTTACAAATAATGGGTGTGTCAGTTTTACATTTTTGCTTTAAGAGTATTTCACAAAGCATTTTAGCACTAAAACTATCTCCTAAATCCATGAAAAGTTAGAAGTAGTCAAGAGGACTGCTAAGTCATTAAAGGGTTAGTTCACCAAAAAATGAAAATTCTGTCATTAATTACTCACCCTCATGTCATTCCAAACCCGTAAGACCTTCGTTCATCTTCAGAACACAAATTAAGATATTTTTGATGAACAAAGGTCTTACGGGTTTGGAATGACATGAGGGTGAGTAATTAATGACAATTTTTGGGTCAACTAACCCTTTAAGACCATATCACAAACAATCATAAAATGGTTGTTACCGGCAATCTGCCTCAGCAATCTACCCAAAGACAATGTACACCATTAAGGCAATAGAACCTTGGGTACTGAGGCCTTACTTCAAAAATGCAATAAATATTTTGATCTATAGATTTTATAGAATCTGCCATCACATAACATAAAGGTTCATTTATGTACAGGCAAATGTATTGAATGATGGAGAAAAAAACATTGCATTCAAGTTTAAATTAATGTCCTATCGTCAGCGTCAATATCCTTGTGGGCTGCCCGAGTTCCAGTTCGTGGACCTTTCCTGAGCCCGTCCCCCCTTTCTCTCTTCCACTCAGCGATTTGTTTTAGCATATTTGGCGTGCTGTCCGAGGTGAGGCTCTGAACCCAGAATTTAGCCCAGAGTAAACCCCGAGAGTGGTGGCGCTGTTTCGAAAACTAGTGTAAACAAAGAGTATCCAGGAGGAGATTACCATTGGTATCTGAGAACAGATTTATTCTCACGTTCTTTACATTTTTCACAGAATTATGTGATCACTGTCCGTTTTCTTCCATGTGCGCGAGTGTGATTTGGATCTGTCAATCATGTAATCATATCTCCTGCTCCTCCGTATATAAAAATTGAGATAAACATTTTCTACAGATGAAATATGAAGGCAAATAGAAATGATTATGACGATATGTTTTCTGAGTTTTTTTTTAAGTTTTTTTATGCAGCTCATGGTATTTTTATAACAATAAAGGATGTTTTTAACAAATGATATGCAGATTTAGCGAATACATGTCTGCCCGCTATTGAATCAAAACCCACTTTAGATCATAATCAGAGGTTATTACAATAACTCGATGATGTTTTAAAGTGCGTTTTGAGCAAAGACATTAATAATCATATACATTTTGAAATGTAGCTTGATGCTAAATTGTACCTCCTAATTATATTTGTATTCTTGTAAACATTAGATAGTTTGCGTTTCTAATGTAGTACCAAACTTTATTTATCTTTACTGCTGAATATTATGCAACGGACGATGTTAAAGCCATATACAAGACACATACGAGGACAAATGCATTGTTGATCGGCGCCACCTAGCGTGCACTCTTGAATTAGCAGAAGATGATCAGTCGTTTCACGTTTGGTGTGAAAGGTCCGTTCTCCCGCGATTCGCCTCGCTTTTTCACATCGCGTTCCATGTGAAAGGGTGTGGTAGATTTTCCAAGACGCACCTGACTTAAGTTTACCTGTTCCTGGGGTGTCTCCTGATTGACACCCAAGCGTCTCCTAATCGACCCTCGATAAATTTCCTGATCTTTCGGAGCGTCTCCAAATTGACACTCAATAATACACTTGGGAGCGTCTCCTAATTAACACTCAATAATATCTCAGTTAATGTCTTGACCCTCTTAAACATAGTGTTCCCTAACCTGACTTGCTGCGCAGCAATAACCAGAGACTCCAGTTGTTGTCCTTCAAAGCTTTAATCACGGCTGGGAGAGTTCTCATCAATCCCAGAGAATCTCTCTCCGAACAAAGGAATACAGCAGGTTTTATAGGATTTCAGGTACATTTCACAGTCAGTATGGCATGATCTATTACTCATTATCATCAGTCTTATATGATTGGTTCAGATTTAAGAAAAACATCTCAGTTCCTCTGTCCTGCTTACTGATTTGGTCGTCTGAGACACATTTTGAGAATCCTAAAAGATTCGTATAATCTTAGGCTAAAATCTGTTTGATCGCTAATTTGACATGTTCACAGACAGCCGATTAATGACCATTTACTGTACCTCAGACGAAATTCTGGCAGTGTCAGAAGATTTGGCACACAGTTCTACAGTGTGATTTCTCCTACGACGAATGTGTGCATCCGTTTTTAACGTGTCTTGACTGTCGTACAGGACTATTATAAATTGCACAGTGTGCACCCGGCTTAAAATTATGCTGTTTGACACAAATAAGTCTCTTGTACACCTGTATAGCATATGAAACTAAAAGGCAATGTTTTATTTTTTCTCGTTCATAGGATTCTCATAAGTTTGGCTCTCAAATCAGTCAAGCCATGTTGGATCTTATGTCTCTGCTGAACCCAGACTTCAAAGAAGCAACAAAATCTAACCCTGGCAAACAGTCATAAATCCTGACAGGAAGACTGGATGCAGATTTGTTTGAAGATGGGTTTATATTTATGTTATTTGTGGATTTTATATTAAATTTTTTGATGTTTGGAGGGTTTGAGTGTGTGATTGTAGAGGAGCTATCCCTGTGTCAATACTGAAAATAACTAGTAAAGTTTCTGGTTTTGCTAATTGCTGTATTGGAGGTTTTTCTGTAATACAATATATCACTAAAATAAGTGTCCTAAAGGGAATAACATTTGTCTGAGAGGCGGCTTTTTTTTTGTGTGTGGCAAGTTTATTGACATAGTTGTCTTCCAGGGTGTGGTTATGAAAATATGATGTGTGGTTTAAGCTATAGCGTTAGCAAATCAGGGAGTTAGCAAACAATCTCTCATGGCAGCTTTAATATTAATATGTTCTGTTATTTTTATTCACTGTGGGAAAAAATTAGCAAAAATTGTACCTTTTATAGGTTACAACAGCTTGTTATTGGGGACTTCATACCTTATATTCCCTTAAAAGGTGCATATTCATGCTGTAGAGTAGTAATATGTGCCCTAAAGGTACTACTACCAACCTTTTTGGGGTAAATAAGATACAAAGTATATCTTGTAGTGTAGCTTTTAATGTGTATGTTGAGTTTCATTATTTAGTAAATTAATTTGTAGAGAAGATTATTGTGCTGGCAAGGAAGGCTCTTTTGAAATATCAGACATAAAAAATGTCTGTCAGATATGAATGAATTGATCATTTGAGGAAATTACATCTGTCTCTGTTACCAAAGAGGCCTACAGTACATGGAAAAAAACTATCAATTAGCATTCTCATTCATGTCCAGTGCTCTGCTGATGCTGTGCTAACCAGGCAAACCTTGAAGAAAAAAAAATCTGTGTTGTGACATTATCTGGGCAGGTGTTCAAATATCGAATTCACTGGTTCAGAAGTTACAATGAATGATCCATTAATCTCTTGCCAGATGTTTGATCGATTAACTTGCCAGGAATAAATGGATCTGACAGCTGATGCAGCACAGTTTAAGTAACTCTTTAGAGAATTCCTGGTAATTTAATTACAGCATAATATATACAGTAGTGACCCAATGTGATATCCAGGGGGTATATTTGTTTTTAATGACCCAAATTATGTTTTTAATGATGATTGTTAAATCTAGAGTTGTGTTTGTCTGCCTGTTGTTATTTTGAGTGTGGATTATTAAAGCCTTTTTACCTGTTCATCATCTTGTTCCTTCCTGCAACTGAGCATGACAAAAACACTGAACTTGGTTAAGGTATTTATCTGATGAAGTTATTTGGCAAAAAAGGGAAAC
>RJVU01080352.1:1436589-1451533 GCA_003731715.1 Anabarilius grahami | reverse complement strand
TGTTGGTTCTCTGGTATGACAGCCTGGCCAAAAATGTATTTAATTAAACTTAATATAATTATATATTAAGTTTTATTTACCATCATACACTCAAAAAAATGATACGTTGGATTTACTTATTTTTTTAATGTCAACAGGTTCCACATAATTTGGTTATGTTGAATTTAATTAACATTATTTATTTCAGTTAACTTAAATTTATTACATAAGGTTAACTCAATGCCATTTAGTTGAATCAGGTTAACATTCTTAATTTTGTCCAAAACCATTAAGTTTAATTATCCTAAAATGAATATCAAACAGAAATTAAAAAAAGTAACCCAGTTTAATGGATTAGTTTATTTAGTGGATGCATTCAAGAACAATTTTCATAACTTTAACAAAATCTTTACTCTGTAAAGACTCTTTTTGTTAAGTGTTAGCCAGAAGATGGGTTTAGTCCATCTATGGCATGCCCAAGATAGTTGTTTTAATTATTGAATAGTTTTAGTTATTGGTAGACAATTGTTAGATAACCCAAGCACATGTTCTACACTTCACCACAATGGTAACCCCAAAACTATTAACATAACATAAACTTTTAAATACCAACATAATAGAAAGTAAACATTAAAAAGTCCCTCCATTTTCTCATGTTGCTAAAAACTGCTTAAAATAAAACTTTATTTCAACATTTACTCTCCCAGATCAGCCCCTTTGCAAAGCATGATGGGAAGTGAAAGTCCTGTTTGAGTCCTGGTTGAGTTTACTTGATTGAAACATGTTATTTTAATATGACAAGAGTAAGTTAAGTCAAAAAGTAATCGTTTTAAGTCAGTTTAACATGAAGCAATTAAATTTGAACCAGAAACCTAATACAATGGTGATGAATCTAATGACTAAATGTGAATCAAAATAAGTTGTTTAAATAAAGTGAACGGCATCAACAAATCTTTTTTTTGAGTGTAGAGGAACAGCTATGATATATGCTAAAACAGAGAAGGAAAAGGATTCAGGAGTCTAAGGATGTGACTCCCGTGAAAATAAGTCGACCACACCCAAAGTTATATAAATTTTCAGCCAAAACAGGCAATTTACCATTGAAAATATATGATTTTTAAAGCTTTTTAACAGTTATAGCGTCACTTATGGTCCGATCTTCATAAAAGTTGGCATGCGCTCACTTAATTTCGTGAAATTCTAAGTTTTCGTTTAGAATTTATAGGCTTTTGAGTATATTTTGCCATGCCCATTTTCTAAATGACCCTGTTACAGTGACCCAAGTGACTTTTTTTTTATAATTATTGATCTAGAGAGTCCAGAGAATTATCCTGCAGCATGCTTGAACCCCTAATTACACTGCAATTTGTAATTGTCACCAAGTTCAACATGTTCCTGGATCATCATCTTTGTTGATCCTGGAACAACATTCCAATCAACCAATCAGATTTGACAAGTTTACAGGTTATGTCAGGTTTTGTCTTACAATCAGGCAAAGTGTATCAGTATCAGTGTTACTCACTTCTCTGATTTCAGGGAAAAGTTACGGGTAGGGTTAGAACTACATTTCGAACAGGGATGTTGTTCATCATGTCCTATTTGGCAAAACTACGCTGACCTACAGGAAACTGTAAAACGAGAAGGGGGTGGGGACTTTCTCCACTTGTCAATGAGCAATTGCGCCTAAAGTTGCCGTTGGTTTTACAAAGCGCTACACTTAGCACGGTAAACCCACGCTTCATACGTTTATTATATATAAACACTGTCAAATTCCACTTAGTCACTTTCTCCGGCTTCCTGTCTGGTGTCTTAGGGGGATTTTAAACTCCCGGCAACACAAGGGGGCTCGTTGCTTGAAGCAGGAAAGTGAAAGTATGCTGCAGAACAAGACAAGGCGGCTGAAAGGTAAGTCGTGTGTTTGGGAGAGTGCTATTAGATGCTTGGTTTTCGAACTAAAATGAAGGCTTTGTTATTATAAAATATTAGGAAGAATTAAATGTATGTATTTATTTACGTAAATATTAATACAACATATAAAGCTACAGTTTGGGTAGTATATGTCATACTACAATTCCAGAATAGCTTTCTACTGGTCCTGTTTTGGCGGATATTTGATATGTGAAGCAGACAGTATTGGTAATTCCTTTAATTGAATTGGCTGAGGTTTTCCTGCCACTGACACAAAGACAGCAGCACACCTGGTGACCGATTGCGAGGGGCGTATATGTACGTTTTTGGCAGCGCAGCCGCTGGGTTTTTGTGTGACACGAGGTTTTTATCCTCTTTTAGGCAGTAGTAGGCATTTCCCAAAAGTATGATGAGAGCATCTCTGTAACTATGTTAGTAGCCTAATACATAGTACCGACGGTTCAGATACATTATTTAAAACAAATTTGTATGTCTGGTATTTCATGTTTAAATAATATTGCATATAGCCTACCTTCAGGAAATGTATCCACTGCAGCTAATGTTAACGTTCAGTTATCTGAATGAAAAATTAGCTGTCAAGTTTCTGTTCGTTCACTGTCCTGTGTGTTATGAATGAGATCGATCGATTCATGTCGCACCAAGTCTCTTAACGACGTGAGAGGGTTTTGAGTGGGTGCAGCAATTCCCATCAATTATTAGGGCAGATAACTCTAGTTCACTCTCTTGAACAGGTTACAGTATAAAAATACTTTCTCAACTTCCGTTCCATTCCGACTTTAAAACGTCTTTCGCAAACAGCTACATGTCTCTAAGTGTAGGCTACGTATACACTATAGTGTATAGAATGTTTTGCATTTGTATTAGGCCTAATTACAATACAGTTCTTAATATTCTTCCCTCATATGTGACAGTTCCAGCTCCTCTTCTTGTTCATATTGTGCACTCAACTGCCATGCATAATAGAAGGCTTAGTGAACAAATAAACAATTGAGTATGCAATTATGAACACCATTTTTTTCAATATTAAATTTTCATCCCTTTTTCATCCATCATAAATTTAAATGCCAGGTTCCACTGGAAATGCTTCATAGACCAGCGGCGACTGCCACTTGCCATCAAAACGTAAGGTGCCATAACACTAACCCCCGGTTTCACAGACAAGGCTTAAGCTAGCCCTCGACTAAAATACATGTTTGAACTGTTTTAACTGAAAGCAACTTGTACTGACATATCTTAAAATATGTCAGCGACATTGTTTTGTCTCAAGATGCACACCAGTTTTTTTTTTCTTTCTACGGTAGCCTACATTTATAAAAGCAAATTAAATGTCCTGATTGAACTAAGGCCTAAACCTGGCTTAGTCTAAGCCCTGTCTGTGAAACCGGGCATAGGCCTAAATGTTAAAACCTTTGCGATGGATCAATATGACACTAATCTGTGCTCTAGTGAAAGGGCCCAGTGCTTCATTGCACTTTAAATGATATCTGAGTCCTTCTGGTTACTTTACAAGTATTGATTTTGGTGTAACTCGGTGTTTAATTTGGCTTAACTCCAGTTTAATTGAAATGTCTCAATAATTAAAACACCTAAATCAACTCATCTTTTTCGGATGTTAAATAGGGAGTCATATAAAACATTCTGGGAGGTGGGTCCGAGGACTGGAGTTTAGAAACACTGATTTTGTGTTACATAACTAACCACATGCATTTGTCCTTACAGATGTTAATGCTTAAAGTTTGTAGATCTTTATACTTGGTTGGCATCTTAAGAGGATTTTTAATTGGGTATAAACTCTTTCCAGTAATATTAGTGTTGTTAATTCCCTTGACTTTTACATTTATCACTGTTGTTATACATGCTCTGTGTCCTGTAAGTGAAAATCTATTACTCTAGAGGCCGCTAGATGTTTTGTTTTTCCCTGTGCTACACATTTACTGAGGTGGATCCATCAAGTGGATAAAAGACTGAGTGCATTTGTCTAGACGAATCAATAAACTGAGTCCATTACAGAATGAGCTAATTCTTTCTTTGCCCATCTTTGGTGTTGTAATTTTTTAAAACTGACTCTCTTCTGTGTTCTCTATGTTATGCATCCATCAAGGCGAAGCATTGTGTCATATGGAGCTGAACTCTGGTGGTTAACAAGACACCGTAATGATTGGGAAAGTTTGGATTTTCATCACTGTGAGTTTTAATCACTAAGTTTTTGCTAATATGTTAGTGGAGTTCTTGTATTACAAGAAGAGCTGGCCTAGTCACAGTCTTTCCAGACTTCTTGAGATGGAACTTGATTGCTTCTCATTCCCTTACAGGCATTTTCATTCATCACATATGTTCATTATGCCCAGCCTGCATGTATGCCGAATGACCTAAAGACGCATCTGGTGAGTCTATCCTTCATAGTTTTTGATATTTTCTGCCCAAATCACTTGCAACCAAATCTTGAGATGTTCATCCAAGTGCCTTTCATCTCACACATTTCTGAATTTGTAACTTGGGAAAGTAGCCTGCAATAATTTGCAGATTTACTGTGTTTTCTAAAATTAGGTCACTGCCATGATGTTATGCCATCCCAGCAAACATTTAGACGTCCCTCCGACACGTCCCGTCATGGTTGACAAATTGTTCCAAAATGAAAATTGAATGGACGTCTTGAATATTATCCTAATAATTAATTAATTCATTAATAAGCAACTAGTTAATACTGAGAATTGGAGCCTAAACTAAAATGTTACCAAAATTGCTTTGCTGTCTGTTTGCCACATCATGTAAAGCTACAGTACTGTTATGCAATAATCAGGAACTGCATGTGTAAGTGTAAGACCTACATGTTCTCATGAGCAGATACGGCATATGCTTCCTGCAGACAGGCTTAAGTTGAATGAAAAGAGGTATGCTTCTCTTAGCTTTCCTCCTTCTTTTGCCAACATTTTCTCCCCCACTGTTCCTGTCTTCTTTCCTCATCTATCACTAGCAAAGGCCCCTCTTTCACTTCAGCCCCCAGTGTTATCATTAACAAAAAACAAAAATGAAGACTAAATGAAAGCATTTTCATAATCTGAAGAAAAACTAACAAACTAAAAGAACTTAAATAAAAATGGCCAAAAATTAAAACCCTCACAGCCTGCCTACATTCAACATGAGCAATAGCAATAACACTAGACTGTGCTAAGAAATAGACATTTTTATATTTTTTATATTTACTGATATGATATCAGTAAAGCAGTGGTTGTCAACCAGGGAGCTGGGGCTCAATAGGGGGCCTCAGCAAACTTAAAGAGGGGCTTCATGATGACTTAAAGTGATTTAAATTTGAATTAGACCTAGAACAGTCATGTAAATTAAAGTCACAATGAAATGTAAGTAGCGACAGATGTTTTCTTTCGTATTGTGATGTACGACTGGGTGTAATGGAATATCAAAATATTTTTACGATTTATGGCGTCCTACCGCGACCAGGGACACGACGTTGCTGTCGGACCAATGTTTGCTGGGATATTATGTCCATAAACACAGTTTAAACAGTAGGGCAGACACACAATGCAGTCTATTTTTACGATTTATGGCGTCCTACCGCGACCAGGGACACGACGTTGCTGTCGGACCAATGTTTGCTGGGATATTATGTCCATAAACACAGTTTAAACAGTAGGGCAGACACACAATGCAGTCTATTTTTANCAAATCTAGCCATGTAATAATCAGGATAATCTACAATCATTGTAAAAATGAACCCCTTTAAGATGACACAAGATAAAGATGATGTCCTGATCACCCTGTCAGATGTTATTTTATGATTGATTATATATACTGACTGTATGATTCCTTAAATATGTACATTCTGTATACATGTACATATGTGCTGTATCTTCTTTGAATCCTCGTAGGATGATTGTTTGTTGGAAGAACACATGTTTGAAATGAAAGTATTCTCATCTGAAACAAAGGTAAGAGCAAACAATATAAGATTACTTTTATTTACTTATTTACTTTTATTAGTAGTTGTATTTGTATTATAAACAATATTAGACACTAATGTTTCTTGTTGTCCCACATGTATTGCACAGAAAAAAAAGACAGTGTAGCAAATTAGCTCAAAAGGGAAATATCTAAATAATTAAAAATGAATCATTTAAATCAGCTTAAAAGGGAAATACACACACACATACACACTTTACACACATACACACAATTTTTTAAATATCGAATATATATATATATATATTCAATATTTTAAAAATACAGTTTAAATAACATTTTAATATGTGGAAAAGAGATCAGAAAAATGAATCCCTCCCCCACCACCGTTTTTTTTAAAACAACACACTGAGATATTTTCTCTGTGGTTTTTGGGGATGACATTGATGGATTACAGAATGCATCACCCATTATATTAATTTCTGTAATGAACACATGATCTCCAGAGAAATTTGCTGCTTCCCCAATAATAAACCATGGGTAACTAGCAGTCTGAAGGCATTGTTAAATGAGAAGAAAAAGGCTTTCAGGGAGGGTGACACTGAAAAAGTCAAAAGGGTGAAGAATAAGGAGTGGAAAGAAACATGAGGAAGATCACAGGTATGAAGCAGAAAGGGGTTTCGCTGCTTGACGGTAACCAGAACCTGGCTGACGATCTGAACAGGTTCTTTAATAGATTTGATAACCCCACATCACCCCAGCGTGCCCCATCCAGTCTGTTGCCTGGTGCGGTTTCCCTTCCATCCATGACATCATCTCCCCAGAGTCCTCTCTCCCTTCTCTACCAGTAGCTCTGCCTATATTTCCCCATCCATCTCAGGTCAAGAGGGAACTGGACCGACTGCCGGGGAAAGCAGTGGGCTGGACAGTATTAGCCCCAGACTGCTGATGACCTACTCTGCATAGTTGTGTAGTATTTTCACATACCTGTTTATTCTGAGCCCTCGCTTACATAAGGTCTCTGGGCTGTGGAAAACATCTTGCTTGAGCCCTGTTCCCAAGAAGAGACACCCCCACCGACCACAACGATTATAGAACTGTTGCACTCACCTCACATAGTATGAAGACGTTTGAGAGACAGGTCCTCTCTTATATCAAGGCTAGCATGTCAACTCACATGGATCCTCCACAGTTTGCATATCAGCCCAATATGGGTGTAGATGATGCCCTCATTTACATGCTACTTGCTTACATGCTTCTTTGACTTATTAAGCACCTTCAATACGATTCAGTCTCGACTGCCGTGCGAGAAGATGAGGAGAGTGCAGGTGAATTCATCATTGGTCGGGTGTATGAATAATGTCTCCAATACAATCCTGAGTAATACGGGGGTGCCACAAGGAACTGTTCTGGCCCCGTTTCTGTTTACCACCTACACAATGGACTTTCTAGTACAATACCGACAACTGCTTTCTCCAGGAGGAGTACAGGAGAACAATTAAGGACTTTGTGGTCTGGAGCGACCACAACCATCTCCAGCTTAACATCTCAAAAATTGTGGATTTTAGGAGGAAGAGGACACAATCAATTCTGATCACCATCTGTGGTATAGAGGTGGAGATGGTCTCCAGCCACAGATACCTTGGTGTGCAGCTCAACAACAAGCTAGATTAAAAGAGCCACATGGAGATGGTGTACAATAAGGGCCAAAGCTGAATTTATTTCTTAAGGAGGCTGAGGTCATTTAACATCTGCCATCCCATATTGTGCAGCGTCTACCAGAAAATGGTGGCCAGTGCTCTGTTCTTTGATGTGGTGTGCTGGGGAGAGGTTGCCCTAAAGTGCAAGTCTGAGCACAGCAGGAAGTCCTTCCTGATCAGCGGATATCAGATTGTTTAATTTCCTATGATAATAATAACATGAATCATCAGTGGTACTGTGTATAGTTAAGACCTAGTACAGTCAAGATTTGCACTCTTATCATCATTTGCACATTTTCATTTTAGTACGTTAGCAAACATTTTCTATAATTTACATACTAGATACATACTTAAACCTGGATATCAGCATTTGAAGTTACCCTAACTTAACTAAAGAATCATAGCTAGGCTAATATAACATAGGACAAGCATACACACACACAGGAATACATCATATGTATATTGGGATACGTTAATTATGAGTTAAATGCGGGGACATGTCTGTGTCTATGTATATTGGGTGCTTTTCCATTGTCCTTTGCCTCATGGCCCGACTGTAAAACCGAACAGTGAAATTAATTAAATGAACTGAGTTTCTTTCACTCAAATAATAATGAAAGTTCATTGTACTTAATAGAAAAAAGTTGCGTGAACTCAGTTTGATTTTAGCAAACTGAACTTAAAATGATTGAGTTGCAATAGACTTCTGATTTCCAGCATGCTTTGCGTCAGACTGTATAAAGAAAATAAATGTTGAGATTAAGTGTTATATTGTGTGTTTTTGCACAAGATTAACATAGGGAGACATATTTAGTGTTTAATGTTGTGTTATGTTGGGATTTACAGGAGGTTCTGTTGTGTTAGTTTTGTAGGGTTACCATTGTGGTGAAGAGTAGAGCCTGTGGTTAGGTTGAGGATGGGCTGCAAAACTTTTAAGACCATATATACTGTATGTTGTTTATAATTGTATGTAATTAACATTATGAAGAGTGGGGCGAGGCTGAAAACTATGGGAGCGAAGGGATGCCAGTGATGTGATTGTTAATGAGAGATTGTTCCTCTTCCACAGCTCTCGGCCCCCCCCACTTCTCACAAAAAATCTAAGTTCTACTAACTTAAAAAAAAGAAGTTATTTTAATAACATTTTTGAGTATTCTGAACTTATTGAATTTTAGAATGCTCCTGTTCTGACATCATTGCTTTGTACCAAATGTTAGTTTTAGTCTTATGTAACTTTATTACTTCAAGTTTGATGAACTTAAATCATTTACGGCAATTGGTTTCCTCAAACCATTTAAGTATATAGTTGTTAAGACAATTAGATTTGTTACCTGAATTCAAACTGAATGAGTGGAATAAACTTAAAATTTTTAAGTTGAGTGTACTCTAATGATTGACTAAACCAACACTAAAATATAAGTGAATTTAACTTAATGTATATGAGTTTTCAGTACTCATATTTATTGGTTTTAAAACTTAAATGGTTTAAGGCAATCGGTTTCCTCAATTGGTTTGAGTTACCGTAACTTTTACAGTGGGTGAAGAGTTGATTTGTGGAGATACTTTGTTATGTCTCACTGGAGACATAACAAAGATGTTTCTGTTTTAGCATCTGCAAAGGCAACTAATGTGACTAAAGGGCTATTAGGTGTAGACTTGTTGGAGCTAGGTCTGTGATTTAAATGAAAAAAGTCCAACGGGTAAAAGCTTTGCTGAGGTCTAGAGCAGAATCGATCATTGTGATTCCGACCAGATGTTACAACAGAAATACTATAATATAACATTTCATTAACTTCAGAAACAAAACTGCATTTGTCAGCCAGTCTATACTGGTATGGATTTTAGTTTAAATAATTGAGTTTACTAAACAATGTTATGGTTATGATATTTTCCTGTTTAATAAGTGTCTCCTGTGTGTCTTTCCTCAGGAACACGAGCTTCTTTCCATAATAAACACTCTGTGTTCAACCTGGACGAAAAACAGGGAAAAAGATATAAACAAAATAAGAGTATTAGAAACTTTTGAAATAATGCTAAATGTGAGTATACAGCTTATTCTTCAAATTCTGTCATTCTATTTTGAATATCAAATAGAATAATTTCTGACTGCAGATTTTCGTCTTCCTCTAGAATTTTTCAGAAAATGTCGATCAATTGTGTGTAAAACTCAATTGCACAGATGCTTACACAGTAAGCACTGTTAACGCAACTGTATTTGGTGACATGTATAGTAGATCTTGCAATGGATCAGTATCAGGTAAGGACATTTAACCTTTCATCATTGCCCTGTTTCTTTCCCTTTTTGCCCAACCTTCATTCATTCACAGTGTGATCAATGGCCACCATGAATCTCACTGGCAAGGCATCCTTCTATTAGTAGCTGAAAGCATTTAATAAGACAGAATATTTAATAAACAAACTAAATTGCATGGAGTGGTAAATATGTAATGTAATGGATTTTGCTCACATTCTCCCGCTTTTCTACTTAGATCTGAAATGTCCATCAAAAGGTAAGTTTTTTTGACTTTGTCTTCCTCATATTCACAATGTATCTTTTTTATTTTACTCTTATAAGGAGTTGTTGTTTTTCTTGCTGAACCAGATATGAAGCTGAAAATTATGCTAAAGAAAACTTTGTATTTAAACAATAACTGATTATTTTTCATACACGTACACAAACTGTGATTTTGAAATGTTGGGTCATGAATTTTGGTTTGGATGTTTCTAGTAACTCTTTCTGTTAAATTTGAATTATTCCCATGAAACTCACAGTATTATACATTCAGCTCTGTGTTGTAGCACATAGATTGTTGCTTTATTAATCTGTTGAAACTGTGAAATATCAAATAGGTACAACAACGATCAGGCCAAATGCTGTTGAAAGTAAGCTTACTCAGTTTTTATTTCATATTCACATTTATGCAAACACAGATATTTTAATTCATCCACAAGTATTTCAATTTTAACAGATCATTAGTTCATGTACATTTAGAATATACATTTATTACATTATTTAAATCCAACTTTTATGTTAGATCTAACTGTTTGAAAGTATATGAACTAAACAGCCACTACTAAACAAACCCCTTTATTTAATATATTGACAACAACTAGCCACAAAGTATCTCTTTTTCTGTCTGCTCTTTTTGATAAGCATCTCTGGGTTTTTTTACTTGTTGAACTACCTGAAGATAATGCTTGGGTAAAACTTCATATTCAAAGGATAACTGATTTTTTTCTCTTTCTCTCTTTTCTTGCAATAACACAAACTGTTGTAATTTACAGTCCTTTGGCTTCTTTTTTAATAGATATTTTTATAGTAACACATTTTTATTGTGATAAAACAGATTTCTTCAACAATCTTTGTACATATATCCACTTTCTGAGCACAGGCCTGGCATTATATTTTTCTGTTGAAGCTAATTGTAACTCTGTTTTCTAATAAATCACATAAGGCACAACATTTTTTACAATGGTCGATTCAGTCACCACAGCTCATAAAAGTAAGCAAAGTCAGTATTATATTTCATATTCAAATACTCAACACAGATTACTGCAGAGATTTGACTGTCTTGTGAATTGACATCATACCACATTTTTTAATACATAGGGACAACATCTTTAACAACAGTCAGCCCAGACATCACAACTCCTGAAAGTAAGCAAATCATTATTGAAGACACAAATCTGTAGAGTTGCAATAAGAAGATAAGGCTTTTATTTGCATTTAAGGGGTTAGTTCACCCAAAATTGAAAGTTCAGTCATTAATTACTCACCCTCATGTCGTTCTACACCTGTAAGACCTTCGTTCATCTTCAGAATACAAATTAAGATATTTTTTATGAAATCCGATGGCTCAGTGAGGCCTCCATTTCCAGCAAGATAATTAACACTTTCAATGCCCAGAAATGTACTAAAGATGTATTTAAAACAGTTCATGTGACTACAGTGATGGGCGATTTCAAAACACTGCTTCATTAAATCATAAGTGTTTCGAAATTTCAATGGTTCACCACTGGAGGGTGTGACTTTGGCAGTTTGATACACGCTCTGAAATACTGATTTGTGTTTTGAAATCGCCCATCACTAGATATTATTGAATAAAGTCATTATTTGTTTTTTTGACGCACAAAAAGTATTCTTGTCATTTCATAACATTAAGGTTGAATCACTGTAGTCACATGAACTGTTTTAAACATTGAAAGTGTTAATTATCTTGCTGTCAGTGCAGGCCTCACTGAGCCATCGGATTTTATGAAAAATATCTTCATTTGTGTTCTGAAGATGAATGAAGGTCTTACGGGTGTAGAACGACATGAGGGTGAGTAATAAATAACATTATTTTTGGGCGAACTAACCCTTTAATACAGTAAGCATAAAGTCCTAACTTTGTTTAGAAATTAATAGTACAAATTTGATCAGATTTGAAGAAAACAGAAATTTAATTGGAAATTTGCTTGATTTGCTCATATGTGGAGCTCAATCTTTTATGGCCTTATTTAATTCTGTTTTTAATGTGAATATGCAATATTTTTTTGACTACAGTTTCATCAGAACCTACAGAAAGCATCAGTAAGTTTGTCTCTTGTGACAGCAGCTTCATCTGTAGCATAATGCCTTCAGCATTCACTCAGAAGCCACTTGATACACATGATAGGTCTGTGCCCAAAGTTTCTTAACTACACTCTTAGAAAAAAGAGGCTCTATACAGAACCTTAAAGGGTTTAGTCAGGCGCTTCATATATAGAACTTTTTATGTGTTCTCATCATAGGATCATTTTATGGATTTAGTTGTAAGTAATTAATTAATTTTATTACATTTTATGAGTTCATAAACATACTTTATCACTACTTATAATTTAACATTGAGTCAAGAACCAAAGGATTCTATATAGAGACACCATTAAACCTTTTTCTAAGAGTGTAGGAGGAGTGTAATGTGGTCTGGAGTTGGCCATCTGTCATATTGTGCATATATGAGAGAGGTTCTTCTGCACAGTACCAGTGCAGTGTGTCTTTGTTGCAGTCATCTTCCCATCAACAGTCTCTCTCCTTGACAAGGCCTAACACCTATAGAAATGCTGCTATCTGGCTGCTTTTGTAAACGGTCAAAGTCAACTTTCCTCATTCTAAAGTCCATGTATACATACTTGTACACACTGACTTGATGATGATTGGTTGATTTTGATATAGCAGGTGTACAGGTGCACTAATAAAGTTGCTACTGTTTGTGCATTGTCACTAATTACTAATCTCACTAATATAGCCATTTACTAATCACTAATAATTTTGTACATTGCAATAATTACTCATATTTTTGTTTAAAAAACTAATATTGATAATTTCCCTATTAACCATATTAGACCCAGTCAACCACTCATTTTATAATTTATCATGAATGCTCACATCACTATATCACATTTTAAGTTGACGATGGCTTCTATATCTCATGTTTTTGTGTGGTTTCCTCTTTTATTACAGTTCAAGCATTAAAAGATGGCAATCAGAAGTTCTGGAGTAAGTGTGAGAGCTATGGGTCTTTGTGACCAATTGTTTTTGCTTGCCATTCTGCTCTTTCTGCCTGCAAATCTCTTTGTAAACTAAAATATTTCTTTTTTTTTTCAAGGTACCGTTAAAATGTTTTCTGGAGCCCTCGCTTTCTCTCTACTGCTGAATGTTGTTCTATTCCTGTTGGTGTTAAAGAAGTACCTTAAGAAATCCCAGGTATGGTCTAAGCATTAATGTGGCTTGTGTGATATAATTTTAATGTATAATATAATTTTTTTGTCTAATATAAACACACACACATACACACACATATATATATATACAGTGGTGGTCAGAATGATTGGCACCCTTGGTAAATATGATCAAAGATAACTGAAAAAATAAATTTGCATTGTTTATCCTTATGATCTTTAATTCATAAAATTAGCAAAAATCTATCCTTTCATTGAAGGAAAAGAATTGAAAGTGGGGGGAAAATCACATTATGAAATAAATGTTTTTCTCCAAAACACATTGGTCACAATTACTGGCACTCCAAGAATTTTTTATGAGTAAAATATCTCTGAAGTATATTAATTTTTTTAGCACACCAGGGTGATCATGAACATGAAATTGTCCAGCCATGACTTCCTGTTCCACAGGAGTATAAACATGAGGAAACACAAAGGCCAAATTCCCGTAATCATTCATCACAATGAGTAAAACCAAAGAATGTAGTTCTGATGTGCAGCAAAAGATTGTTGAGCTTCACAAAATAGAAAGGGGCTGTAAGAAAATAGCTAAAGCATTGAAAATCCCCATTTCCACCATCAGGGCAATAATTAAGAAGTTCCAATCAACTAAAGATGTTACAAATCTGCCTGGAAGATGACGTCTGTCTAAATCGTCCTAATGTGCGGTGAGGAGGAAAGTTTGAGTGGACAAAGACTCTCCAGGGATCACAGCTGGAGAATTGCAGAGATTAGTTGAGTTTTGAGTCTCAGAAAGCCTAAAAAAATTATCAAACAGCACCTACATCCCCACAAGTTGTTTGGGAGGGTTTCAAGATAAATCATCCTCGCTTATCCAGAAACAATCTCCAGTATATTCAGTTGTCAGACACGACTGGAACTTCAAACGGGACCGGCTTCTATGGTCAGATGAAACTAAAAAAAGAGCTTTTTGGCAGCAAACCCACCAGATGGGTTTGGTGCAAACAGGGATAAAAAGTACCCATTGCCCACGGTTAAATACTGCTGGATCTATAATGTTGTGGGCCTATTTTTCTGCTGAAGGTCCTGGACATCTTGTTCAGACACATGGTAGCATGGATTACATCAAATACCAACAGATAAAAATTCAAAACCTGACCGCTTCTGCTAGAAATCCAATAATGGGTCGTGGTTGGATCTTCCATCAGAACAATGATCCAAAACAAACATCAAAACCAACACAAAAATCACTGAGCACAAAATGAAGCTTCTGCCATGGCTATCCCAGTCCCCTGACCTGAACCCTAAAGAAAATGAGTGGAGTGAACTGAAGAGAAGAAGCACCAACATGGAGCTGGGAATCTGAATGATCTGGAGAGATTCTGCATGAAGGAATGGTCTCTGATCTGTTGTCAGGTGCTCTCCAAACTCATCAGAAAACTCAGAGCTGTTATCTTGGCAAAAGGAAGTTGCAAAAAGTATTGAATAAAAGGGTGCCAATAATTGTGGCCAAGATGTTTTGGAGAAAAATATTTATTTCATAATGTGATTTTCCCCCCACTTTCAATTTTTTTCCTTCAATGAAAGGTTAGATTTTTGCTAATTTTATGAATTAAAGAACAAAAGGATAAACAATGCAGATTTATTTTTTACAGTCATCTTTGATCATATTTACCAAGGGTGCCAATAATTCTGACCACCACTGTATATATATATAT
>RJVU01080352.1:1386578-1436581 GCA_003731715.1 Anabarilius grahami | reverse complement strand
TAAGCATGAGGCTCTAACCCCCTTAAGTTTAGGGGATTTAGCTGTTTATATCTTACTGTGGCGACCAGGGCGGGAACGGGCGAACATAGAAACAAACTTTAATACCAAAATAAACAAAACAAAATGAAAGTAATGCCGGCAGACCCTCACAGATGTTTGCCGGCCACACAAACATAATAAAACAATATCCAGGCCTGGTCCTCTCTCGTCCTTCACTGTCGTCGCTCCTCCTTTTATGCTTCCGGAGCTCCTCCGTGAGAGACTCAAGGCCGGTGCGCCTCCCAGGTGGAGCTCATTAAATCTCGTGCCACCGGCCTCACGCCGTTCCCTCACGGCTCTCGCCCACCCTGGTCGCCACACTTACCTTGCACCTTTTCACCATTACAGTTTTTCTCAATCACTTTGGCACATTTTTCAAAACATCTTAACATTCTCTAAACTGTAAGTGCAACTGACACATTCGGTGTCCATTCGGTGTCCTTATCTACTATGTACTTACATAAAAAAAAAATAGGTACAGTGTACTTATTGTATTGCAAAACACTTTTGCTGCTATTGAGGTGGGATACAGGTAAGTTTAGGGACAGGTTTAGTGGTATAGGTAGGTTTAAGGGTGGGTTAAACTGTAATGAATGAGTGTAATTATGAATGTAATTACAGAAATTAATTACAAATGTAATTATATATGTAGGTATTTTTAAAATATAAGTACAATGTAAAAACATGTACACAATAAGTGCATTGTATCAAATTATTCATTTAAATGTTAGTAGTATTTAAAGACACCTAATATAAAGTGGGACTGAACATTTTTATTTATACAGCACATACTCGTAGAAATGTGTTACACTGAAAATTCACAGTTGCTTGTTGTTGTGTGGTGTTAGGGGAAGACATAATAGAATAGGCACTAACACCACACATTCGTACAAATCTTGCTCTTCCACAACCAGCAACTGTGAATTTTCAGTTTATATGTAACACATTTCTACAAAAACAAACTGCTGTTGCTGTTTAGGAATTTAGATGTTCCTCCATGTTCAAAAATGGCAGTGATTGTGCTGGGCAAACTCCGTGAAGCCTACTGTATGCTTCCAATTTTTGATTGGTTGATTGGTAAGATTGTTATTCCTATTTCATTACAATGGCAGGCCATTTGCCAATTCAGCAGAATTACAAACATTCAATGTCACCGGTATTTATGGAATATACATGCATGTCTGACAGATTTTGATAACTGAATGGATCATTTTGCACGTGGAGGCTCACACGATGAAGGAATGTTTAGAAGTTGTGAAGAGTTTGACAGTTTCACTGAGAATCAACTCAGTTTTGATCAAAAAGCCATGTGCATTTAGATGTCCAAATGGTAGACAATTGTACTTAATTTTTTGCACACGTGCCAAAACACACGCAAATTGTTTAAATCAATAAGAAATCCAAATCTTATGTGAACAAGAAATGTGAACTTATTGTTTTGAGAAATAAAAGCCTCGTTCGAGAATTGGGCCAAAGTGATTGCTTCCATTTTCAGTTTTTCCCCATTGTGCTGGTATTCATGCTTGGCTTTTGTGAAAAGTAAAGTCTGCCTTTTTTTATTTGATTGGCTATCTCAATCATTTTGACATTGACCACCCTAAAAATGTAACTTATTTTCTTTTAATTTTTGTCATCTTAACAAAAAACAGAGCGTGTAATGAAGAACAGCAGAGCAGCATCAGAAATATCAAATATTGGGGGAACAGTTTGGCCATATCTGATTATTAGGGCAACTTATCCCTCTCAGTTTCTATGGGGGTTACGGAATTAATACATAAAAGAGGATCCATATAAATAATAACAAGTACATACAGAGTATTTATGCATTATAGCATTTAATACTACTGTACCTGTTCAGAATTTTAAAAAAAAGTAAACAATTGATTAAAATTAACTGGAAATCCTTGAGTTGCTGAGTGTAACGTATGGGACGGGACAACAGAGTTGGAGATCCACGTGCAGGATTTATTAATATGAGCGTAGTCGTACAGGCAGTAGGTCATACACCAGCAAACAGATCAAGGAAAGGCAAGGCAAAAGAGTAATCCAAACACAGGCTATGGTCAAGGCAGGCAGCAAGCAATCATCAAACAAGGAAACAGTCCAGGGTCAAAACACAGGCAAGGCTAGGCTAGGCAAAGACAAGGAACACGGAGACACGGTAGAACAAAGGCTAAACAATACTCAGCAATGTGTGGGTGTTGAGTCCAGCTTATAAAGTGTCACTGATGGGAAACAGGTGTGAGTGCATGATTGGTTCCTAGATGGGGAATTGTGGGAAATGGAGTCCATATGACCAAGTTGATGAACACAGACCCAGGGCACATGTAACACTGAGATTTCAATCTTTAATAGTATTACTTTATTTTATTTTTATTTATATTTATTTATTTTTAAGAACAAATGTACTATTTTGTAGATCTGTCCACCACCTTACCACGAACTTCCATTTATTAAGCCAGTAAATTTGTGTCTAATGAGAGCAGCTTTTTCAGTGATGAGTAGAATAATGCCTATAGAATAATAGTGAACATTCAAATTTTGTTAGGTAATAAAGATTTTTATTTATCTTTTCTTTTCTTTTCTTTTTTTCCTTTTCTTTCCTTTTCTTTTCTTTTTACAGACAAATATACGTGGAGAGGTGAGCCTCTTAACGATTCAAGGGGTAGACAACTGATTTAGGTAACACCAACTTTGTAGCTTTTGAAAAAGGGTTACAATGTGCAGGATACCTATCAATTGTTCAGCCATGTACACAACACTTTACAGAGAAGAATGTTTGATTAATCACATTATTCTTCTTTTTCTCTCTTCGACCCTGCAGTAAATGGACATTTTACTGCTTCGGTAAGCTGTTTACTGCTTCAGTAAGCTGTTATATTTTAACAAGAAGTTATGCATATATCTAATCTGTTTTTTGTTTTTTCCCCCCATCAACAATGTTTGAAAACAGCCTGCCTTCTTGTTCCAGATGATTGTCTGGAATTGTTTTTCTCCAGTTTCTATAGGCATCTGTTATTACATGTGCATGGCACAGTGCTGTCTTTGAATTTGTGGCTGACATCACAACAAGTACAGGTTTATATACTCAAACACGTCCACACAGCCTGTGCATGTTTCCATTTCTGAATATGATTGTCCCGAATGTACACCCGTAACTGTTATCCTTCATCTATTAAGTACCTCTGCTCGTGGTTTTTGAAGTTGCCATTTTTAAAATGCTTTAGATAAAAGTGTATGCTAAATGATTGAATGCAAATGTAAATAACCCAGTGTGCACTATGATGATCCTGTTAGTTATGATATGGATTAAAAAGTGATCAGGCCTTGAATGGTTGTGCCAGGGAGTTTCTTTTGAAAGGAACGAGGGCTAGGAAAAGTATTTACAGTTAAAGGTGCTACAGAGGATGTTTTGTTTTATACATTTTTGCAATATTACTTGAAACTGTCTTTACTAACTGATAAAAAACTATTTATTAGGTGCACTGAAAGGAATAATATTAATATACATCATCTGTGCACGATGTAGGGCCTTAAAAACATCAGCCAATCGTTTACGCGATCATCGCGTAAACGATTGGCCCTCTGGCTTGTCAATCACTGCCATGACGTTCCTTGTGAGAGACGTGCGCGGCTGCGCGCTCCAGTAACTTTCCACACTCCACAGGCGTCGCATGCAATGTTTTTGTCAGGAGACAGGAGTAACAACTGCAGATTATGAGTTACCTGCGGTGAGTCCGACATAATGAATCCACTAACACGACACAGCGAATGCCGGTGGTAAACAAACACTCGTGTTCCAATACTCCTGCACGAGTTTTGGGAGGCGTTCCCTCGAAATGAGGGGGGTTGTTCTTATGCATGCGCTCATTTAAAAAACTCAGTAACAGTCTTTGGTTTCTCAGTCGACGAAAAGATCCTCTGTAGCACCTTTAAGCTACTGCTATAATAAAACTTTTATATCCTGACTTTTTTAGCAGTTTTTTTTTATTTTATTGTTTATTTTATGCAATATGTTTATATTTTGGTATGTTTGTGTATAAGAGGATACAATCAGCATTTATGTGCAGCATTCTGGGTATCTCAGAATGTTTATTGTATTTTATTGATTTTTTTATTGATGCTTCTGTGTGTGTAAAAGTGGCTCTGGCAAGTGCAAAATGCACACAAGAAATATGATGTGTATATTGAACCTCATTTAATGGCACTAAAAAGTTCTCATTAAAAATATGAATGACATTTTCATTTTCTTTGTCTTTATTACCAAGATGTAGTTTTGTGTTTGTTTTTCCTACCATATTATTATATTATATTACATTATATTATATTATATTACATTATTATATATTATATTACATTATATTATATTATATTATTTTAACTGTACAATTGCTTGTGGGTTCACAAAAAAAGAAAGAAAGAAAGAAAAAGAAAGAACATTTCAAACTGACCAACTATCCCTTGAAATCTGGCTTTGTCCATAAAAACGTGTAGAACAGTTATTGTTTGTTTATTACTTTTTATTTAATAAAATCAGACATCTGCCTGAATTAATGAAGCACAGCACACAGCTGCGTACGTCATTTTCTTTCTCTTTTGACGGCGGGTACTTTTATTTTGACACACAAGAAAGGCCTTTGTTTCGTTATGCTAAACACACTCATGTGAAGATTACGCTCCTTCTTATCGCATGCCTGAGGCGCTCAGTGAGTATATCATGCTGTAAACATATGTATGCTTTTATTCTCCAGCTGTAAGCGCGTGGGTAACGTGAGCTTTAAGTTTATCTTCATAAGTTAGCAATTTAGCAATGCTGTAATATGTCGCTCTCCGTAACACCTTAGGTAGACAACTGTTCAAATTACATACTTAACATTTGTGTTTTATGTACTGCTAATTTGTTTTATACGTTCGTGTGTGTGTAGTCATGGACACGGACGCGTCTCTCCTCGGTGTTGAGCTGGAGCTGAAGCAGCAAGAAGAACTGTATCAACAACTTTTGCTTCAGGTAACAGCTTTGACTCGAAGCAGGTCCCAGCTATAATCATTAACCTTATGGGAAGTCAGGTGTTACAGTAAACGAGCACTATTACCTATGCGTAGTGCAACAAAAGTGCACATTTAAAGGGATAGTTCATCCGAAAATGAAAATGCTGTAATAATTAACAGGTTTGTTACAACCCTGTATGCCTTTCTTCTGCAAAACACAAAAGGAGATGCTAGTGACTGACATACTCACCATTCACATTTGTTGACTGAAATTTTTTTTAAAAGTGAATAGTGGTGACTGAGTCTGTCAGCAAATATAATTTTTGTTATTGCCATGACTTTCCAAAAGAGGCAAAACACATAGAGAAATTGAGTACAGCAGTCACAAGAGAGAAACATGTCAAATTTGCCATCACTCCCTCAGCCGTTGTATTAGAAACACCCTCACAGCAGCGTTAAAGTCCCTATGAAATCAAAATTTACATTTTTTTTAGCTTTTACTATGACTATGTTAGCCATAAGGTTATGAATAAGCTGGTGTGTTCCAAAACAATGACAAAATTCGCAATTAGGAGATATAAGCATTCAAAACTTAGTCTCTCACTTCTGCTAAAATGGATCATGGATTTTGATGGCATCACACTTCAGTTTCTCGTCAAATCTTCTGTCCAATCAAATGCTCTCTATAATCTGAAGCCCGCCCCTCCTACACTATATACAGATGCTGAAGCTGCGGCTGAAATCAGTCCTTTGTTCACACATTTACTAGTTTCTACGAGTGGCATATAATAGACAGAGCCGTAGATCACTGACAAGCCACGCAATATCGCGTTCATTATCGAAGGCGATTCATCTGCGATATGAACGCGATATTGCGTGGCTTGTCAGTGAACTATGGCTCTGTCTATTATATGCCGCTCCATTTGAAAGCAGGTGATGGCGATTTAGCGGTTATCAGGGAACCGGCTTTACTGACGAAATGCGCGTGACAATCGCATGCGATATATCGCCCACCTTTAATTACTCACCCTCATGTCGTTTCAACACCCGAAAAACCTTCTTTAATCTTCAGAGCACAAAAATATATTTTTGATGAAATCCAAGAGGTATATGACTCTTTCATGGACAGAAATATAACCACTACTTTCAAGGTCCAGAAAGGTGCTAAAGACACCGTTAAAACAATCAACGTGACTGCAGTGGTTCAACCTTAATTTTATGAAGTGGCGAGAACACTTTTTGTGCGCAAAAACAAAACAAAAATAAGGACTTTATTCACCAATATCTTCTCTTCTGTGTCATTCTCATATGCTGTTTACGTCCAGCACTTCCAGGTTCTACGTCAGAATGCCGACTAATTATTGGCCGGCGACTGCGTCAGCATCACACACACGTTGTGCTGCTCATGTGTGCAGCTTTGGCCAATAGAGAATGAGAAGGTGACGTCACAGCATTTTCACTTGCATTGCATTTCGGTAAGGCATTGCCATATTAGAAGGATATGTTATCCATTGCCATGGTTACTTCGACAGTGAGACTGAGAGAAATAGTGAGAGAGAGAGCAGCTTGTTATTTGTTTGCATTTTTGCGGTACGGCACAGTTTCTTGGAAAGAAATGAAGAAAAAGGAAGCAAAAGGAAAGGGGCTTTGTTGGGAGAGACTAAGGCCCAATCCCAATTCTCTTTTATACCCCTTCGCCCTTCCCCTTGCCCCTTCAAACAGAGTGGCAAGGTGTAGGGGTGAAAATATTACCCTAGGAAATGGGACACCACTTCTACACCATTATACACGTCATCATACCTAGTTTCTTTTATTAGTGTCCTGTAACATTTAACCAGTAGGAACAGCAATGAAGTGCGCATATCAACAAAAATCAGGCGCGAGCACATTTAACAGATTACTCACTCCCTACTTTTTGCGCTGTATTTTGGACTCAAAGGATTAGTCCACTTTTAAATAAAATTTTCCTGATAATTTACTCACCCCAATGTCATCCAAGATGTTCATGTCTTTCTTTCTTCAGTCGAAAAGAAATAAAGGTTTTTGTAAAAGGTTTTTGAAAAAACGTAACTGGCGCTGCGTTCGTTCCGTAAGTAGAAAAGGGAAGGCGTAGGAAGTACAGCGTAAACTTTTTGGAGAATACAGAAATGCGGTTTTGGCGGAGGCACTTAGAAGGCGAACATTTGTTTATATAAAGCATATACAGTTTTATGTTTTTCGAAAATGACCGATCGTTTCTCTAGATAAGACCCTTATTCCTTGTCTGGTATCGTTTAAAGCCCTTTGAAGCTGCACTGAAACTGTAATTTTGACCTTCAAACGTCTGGAGGCCATTGAAGTCCACTATAAGGAGAATAATCCTGGAATGTTTTCATCAAAAACCTTAATTTCTTATCGACTGAAGAAAGAAAGACATGAACATCTTGGATGACTTGTATGCAGGGAAATTTCTCATACCCCTTCATTTCGAAGTGTGGTCCCGAAAAATCTTCGTTTGAAGGGCTATTTGGCCCTCCCCCTTACCACTTCAGCCAAAAGAGAGGTAAGGTGTAGAATTGGGATTGGGCCTAAATAACACAGCCAAGCAGCGTTATTTAGAGAAACTGCCTGACATTAACAGCATCGAGCCGTACGACCTGCCAGCTATAGAATGGACGAAAGACCCAGAAGCACTACTGTGACGAGCAGGGCGGGCGAGAGCCGTGAGGGAACGGCGCGAGGCCGGTGACGCGAAAGATAATGAGCTTCACCTGCGAGGCACGCCGGCCTCGAGTCTCTCACGGAGGAGCTCCGGGAGCATAAAAGGAGGAGCGACGACAGTGAAGGACGAGAGAGGACCAGGCCTGGACTTTACGTTATGTTTTATTATGTTTGTGTGGCCGGCAGACGTCCGTGAGGGTCTGCCGGCATTACTTTCGTTTTGTTTGTTTATTTTGAGATTAAAGTTTTGTTTGAATGTTCGCCGGTTCCCGCCTCCTTCTTCCCACATATACGAACTGTGTTACATTGGTGCCGAAACTAATGCCAGCAGACCCTCGCGGACGTCTGCCGGCCACACAAACATAATAAAACATAACGTAAAGTCCAGGCCTGGTCCTCTCTCGTCCTTCACTGTCGTCGCTCCTTCTTTTATGCTCCCGGAGCTCCTCCGTGAGAGACTCGAGGCCGGCGCGCCTCGCAGGTGAAGCTCATTATCTTTCGCGTCACCGGCCTCGCGCCGTTCCCTCACGGCTCTCGCCCGCCCTGCTCGTCACAACTACCACCTCTCACATACCCTGACATCGTCAATTACCTGGTAAAGCACTTTATGACCCCTCCTTGCTGTGAAAGGTGCTATATAAATAAACTTTACTTAGATGCTTTAAGTCATTGTGCAGTGTGTAGGCACCGCACCGATATCATATAAACCAGGTAATTGACAATGTCAGTAAGTAAGTAAAGTTTATTTATATAGCACCTTTCACAGACAAGGAGGGGTCACAAAGTGCTTTAAAATAAAAATAACATCAACAAATAAAATAAATAAAGTCTTTAGTTTTATCATATTTATAAAAGATAGATGCGCTGAACCGAGTCTTTCCGAAAACAGCCGAGCGCCTGGAGGCATGTCGTGTGAGCGGAGATTTTGTGTAGCAATCGTCTGCAAGCTATCAATGGTCAGCTAAATTTAAACACACACAATACACCATTGCATTATCCATGGATAACTTTTGAATCACTATAATGAATATAGCATATAGTGAATAATGAATAATGTATTTATGAATTCACTACGTTCCTGTTGTTTACATTATATGCACTTAGGCGCCTATTGCCAACATTTGAAGCCGTTTTAATCACCACCTGCTGTTCCGACTCATAACCAGGATCATTATCGCTGTGACCGCTCCGTCTTTCAAACTATCTGTAAATCAAATGTAGAATTGGGCCTTGTTTATGAAACCATGAGTGCCGATCCCGAGGGCTCGAGCAGCCACGGAAAAACACAAGATATTCTCCATTCATTTTAACCAATAAAAAAGTGATTGAAACTATCAGTTTCTATGGTTATTTTAATAACAAATATCGAGAGCGCATCAATGTAATGCTTGAGCACAAATCTCTTAGCTCCACTGGGTTCTTTGGGAAGCAATGTTATCTTTCCCTCACAACCAAAAGCACACTTCTTTGGTGACATTGTTGATTTCGTGGTCTAAAAACAAAGTGACAAATCTTTCTTGAGCAAGTCATGTGCAGCGCTGCTGATGACTTCTGTAAAGCCGAACAAAGCTCGTTGAAGGGCGTGCTCTTGCTCTCTCGCTCTGGTCGACGTGTGCGTGCGCGCTCTTCCGGGAGAAGTGCCTGTACAAGGAATTCTGACCATTCTGATGTCACACAGGCACATACTTGAAAAAAGAACCTGAAGTTCGTTAGCATTTGGAAGAGTATTTTTGGAACAGAAATACTCCGTCATGAGTCCAACTCATGTTTTGAAACTTTGGCCATGTTTAGCATGAGAATCAAACTTTTTAACAGTGTAAATAAGTCAGAATGCATGAAATAGCATTATACCCCCCCTTTAATATACTCTACAAATACCATCAATACAAATTTAATAACAGGCAAACCATATTGTTAATTAAAAGCTTGTCCAAAAAGTTGTGTCTTTAGATGTTTTTTAAGAGACTCCACAGAACCCATAGTTCTCAACGTTAAAGGAAGAGAGTTCCAGAGCCTTGGAGCTACTACACAGAAGGCACGATCACCTCTTGTCTTAAGACGTGTTCTGGGAATAGTTAAAAGGTCTTGGCCTGAAGACCTCAGGGACTGACCAGGGGTATGTGCACATGCAATAGATCCTGTATATAAGAGGGTGCTTGACCATGCAAGGCCCTGTAAGTAATAACTAAAATTTTAAAATGCACTCTAAAATTAATAGGAAGCCAATGAAGGGCCTTATAGGGTTAGTTCACCCAAAAATGATAATAAGGTAATTAATTACTCACCCTCATGTCGTTCTACACCAGTAAGACCTTTGTTCATCTTCAGAACACAAATTAAGATATTGTTGATGAAATCCGATGGCTCAGTGAGGCCTCCATTGAGAGCAAAGCCATTCAAACTCTCAAGATCCAAAAAGGTACTAAAAACATATTTGAAACAGTTCATGTGAGTTCAGTGGTTCTTAATATTATAAAGCGACAAAAATACTTTTTTTGTGTGCTAAAAAAACAAAGACTTTTCAACAATATCTATCTGGGCCGATTTCAAAACACTGGTGCTCCGATTCACTGATTCGATTCGTAAAGCTCCGAAGAAGTGTTTTGAAATCGGCCCATATAGATATTGTTGAAAAGTCATTATTTTGTTTTTTTGGTGCATAAAAAGTATTCTTGTCGCTTTATAATATTAAAATAGAACCACTGAACTCGCATTAACTGTTTCAAATATGTTTTTAGTACCTTTACGGACCTTGAGAGTTTCAATGGCTTTGCTCTATGGAGGCCTCACTGAGCCATCGGATTTAATCAACAATATCTTAATTTGTGTTCTGAAGATGAACGAAGGTCTTACGGCTGTAGAACGACATGAGGGTGAGTAATAAATTACATTATTTTCATTTTTGGGTGAACTAACCTTTTAAGCACAGGCGTAATATGCGACCTCCTGCTGGACCTAGTCAAAAGCCTAGCAGCTGCATTATGTACAATTTGTAATCGATCCATAGAAGATTTGTTCAAACACGTGTACAAAGCATTACAATAGTCCAACCGTGAAGAAATAAAAGCATGAACAAGCATCTTAATTTCTTTTTTCGAAACCATAGATCTAATCTAAGCATTGTTCCTGAGATGGAAAAAACAGGAACGAACTCAGCCTTTACATGACTGTTAAAACACATTGATCTGTTAAAAATAACACCTAAGTTTCTTATGTCACTCAGTCAGAGGATGATAGACCACCAATGACCTGCCTAATCTTAGGGTTAATGTTGTCTGGGGCAATAATCAAGAAAATTGTCTGCCATCCATTTTTTAATGGAGACTAAACATTCCTGCAAAAGAGACAGTTTGTCTAGTCTATCAGGACTAGAAGACATATATAATTGAATGTCATCAGCATAAAAATAAGATATTATTTTGAAACTGCTAATAATCTTGCCAAGAGGAAGCATATACAGATTAAAAAGCATGGGGCCAAGCACAGAACCTTGTGACACACCACAGGACAAAGAAACATGAAAGATCCTATGGATACGGGAAAAAAAATGTCAGAAAGATAAGAAGAAAACCAGTCCAGAGCTGACCCAGAGTTGCCCACCAGAGAGTTCAGTCTACCAATCAGAGAGCAGTGATCAACAGTGTCAAATGCTGCGCTGAGATCTAGCAAGACCAGCACAGAACATTCACCTGCATCAGAAGACATCAAAATGTAATTTGAAAGGAGGGCAGTTTCAGTTGAATGGTTTTTACGAAAGCCAGACTGAAATTTTTCACAGATATTGTGAGCCTCCAGAACATAATTTAACTGCATTGCCACAACTTTTTCTAAGATTTTAGAGATAAAAGGCAATTTAGAAATAGGCCTATAATTGTAAAATTATGTTACATCAAGATTGCAACAGCATGTTTAAAACATCTAGGAACCTGGCCCAGTCTAAGAGAGAGATTTATAATTGAGACCAAACACGGGCCAATAGATGTAATGGATTTCATTTACATTACATTAGATTAGATGCTGGCAAAATATCCACAGGGCTTTGGGAAGGCTTCATCGTACCCACTAACTTAATAATGTAATTCAGGGTATGTGAGTAATGGTTTCATCCATTCTGTAGCTGGCAGGTCGAATGGCTCGATGCTATTAATGTCAAGCAGTTTCTCTAAATAGTAATGCTTGGCTGTGTTATTTAGTCTCTCCCGATAGAGCCCCTTTCCTTTCGCTTCCTCCTTCTCCATTTCCGGGGCATGCTACCTCTGAAGAAAATTATGTACATTTTAAAGATAAATTCATTAATCTGATCCACTTTGAGAGTTCAAAATTAAGAGCTCCAAGCCATGTTCAGTGTGCAAACTGAACAAAGAAAAAGTCTTGTACCTGAACTTTAAAGGGGACTCTATAGGGCTTGTGCGCTAGAGACGTGCGGATTAGCTCTAACATCACCCTAAATCCGCTGTTAAAAATAAATCATCCACACGTCAACTTCCCAAACCTACGATATTCTGATTTAGATATATGCACCTGATCATCACAAAATAATTTTTAAATTAATTAATAAAAATTCTCAGTGTTAAGCATGATGATATAATAACATATGACACTTAAGTAGGCTGCTTATAAATAAATATCTAAAATAAAAATTCTTCTTTGACAAAAATTAAATTTCCTTAATAGCCTATAAACAGGTTTTACTCCCTTCAAACTAAAATTGTCACTGTTTCATTACATCATTATTGAAAACACTCTTATCAGAACAATTTCCGTTATGCTTGTGTATATTTTTAGTTAAAGCTGTTAAGTTTTTAAGCAATATCTCACGGGGGGGATTTTGTGTTTTCCTTTGGGTGTTATATAATGACCACTAGAAGGTGCTCTAGGCATTATGCTTTCCTTGATTGGTTTTCCCTGAAACCAATGCGTTGTCATTGAAAACGAAAGTAAAAGAGTGACGCACATTCCTTGCGTTTTACCAAAATCAATTTATTAAAATCAACACATTAATGATTTATCTCTCATCCACCCGCGACCCCCTCGCAATTACTTGGAATGTTATTTTGTATTACTTGGCCGGCCTAACTCGGCGGATTATCTGATGTAGATTTAACCAAAATCCGCGCAGAATGTCCTGAGTGGCTCCGTTCGAGGCCAGCAAGTTGTAGGGCTTGAGTGAATCTTTTCAGCACGGAACCCCATTTTGTGCAGTGGGGATGGGCGGAACGGTTCGAGAATGGACACAGGCCGGGAAGCCACAACGGAACTGTGGTAAAAGGGTATCTGAGCATGTGACTGCCTGTCTGAGTTTTGTCAACACTCGTCAGCCGGAGGCGGCACGAAATTTGACGGAGACGGCCACCTCGTAATTCTCTATGCAGGAAAAACCCTGTCCTTCTAAAATGGTGAAGCCTTACCGAAATGCAGTACGGAGTGAAAACATTGTGACGTAACTCCTCATTCTCTATACTGAGCCAGCATTCGGACGTAAACACGGAAGCCTTCACTGTGCTTACTGCGGCAACTGTGTAAGGATAATGACAGGGAAGGGAAGAGAAGAGGTCATTGAAAAAAGTCGTTATTTTTATTTTTGTTTTTGCACACAAAAAGTATTCTTGCCGCTTCATAAAATTAAGGTTGAACCACTGCAGTCACGTCGACTGTTTTAATGAAATCTTTAGTACCTTTCTGGACCTTGAAAGTCATGATTATATTGTTGTCTATGGACGAGTCATATACATCTTGGATTTCATCAAAAATATCTTAATTTGTGTTCTGAAGATGAAAGAAGGTCTTACGAATGTGGATTAACATGAGGGTGAGTAATTCATGACAAAAATTTCTTGATTTCCGATGGTGATAACTGTGGAAAGGGTCTGGACACTAGTCCATATGACTTGTACACTATGTAAGGGTGAAAGAACCTCAGATGCTTTCATCTCCTGAGAAACACATGGGAAAGCTTCCTTCCCTCCTGTCCTTCCTTCATATTTGTGTCTTCTCCTCTACTTTAGTCCCTTTACCCATTCTTCCCTGCACTCAGTTCACTCAGAATGATTATATGAAAATGTTTTATGCCAGTGCAAGTGAATTAACACTCAGTCATGTTTGGTATCATTTGAAATGTCTCAGTGCGACTGGTTCAGGGCTTTTCTGTATTAGTTCAGGTGCTATGTGCAAAATTTGAGGTGAAATGTTCACTTTTTCATAAAAGCATGAAATTTGGTACACTTGTACAGTTTGGGGCCCTGAACATTTTCAGAAATCCATCCATCACAAAAAAGCCTTGTGATTGCCATGGCGACCATTTTACTTTCCGCCATAACCAAATGATGTATTTTGTATCATATCTTCTGAATCAAACATGGAATCATTAAAGGTGCCCTAGAATTTTTTTTTTAAAAGATGTAATATAAGTCTAAGGTGTCCCCTGAATGTGTCTGTGAAGTTTCAGCTCAAAATACCCCATAGATTTTTTTTTATTCATTTTTTTAACTGCCTATTTTTGGGCATAATTAGAAATGAGCCGATTCAGGGTGTGTGGCCCTTTAAATCTCTTGCTCCATGCCCCAAGAGCTCGCGCTTGCCTTAAACAACATAAAAAAAGTTCAAACAGCTAATATAACCCTCAAAATGGATCTTTACAAAGTGTTCGTCATGCAGCATGTCTAATCGCGTAAGTACAGTGTTTATTTTGATGTTTACATTGATTCTGAATGAGTTTGAGGCTATGCTCCGTGGCTAACGGCTAATGCTACACTGTTGGAGAGATTTATAAAGAATGAAGTTGTTTATGCATTATACAGACTGCAAGTGTTTAAAAATGAAAATAGCGACGGCTCTTGTCTCCGTGAATACAATAAGAAACGATGGTAACTTTAACCACATTTAACAGTACATTAGCAACATGCTAACGAAACATTTAGAAAGACAATTTACAAATATCACTAAAAATATCATGATATCATGGATCATGTCAGTTATTATTGCTCCATCTGCCATTTTTTGCTATTGTCCTTGCTTGCTTGCTTACCTAGTCTGTTGATTCAGCTGTGCACATCCAGACGTTCTGCCCTTGTCTAATGCCTTTCATAATGTTGGTAACATGGGCTGGCATATGCAAATATTGGGGGCGTACACCCCGACTGTTACGTAGCAGTCGGTGTTATGTAGAGATTCGCCTGTTCTTCGGAGGTCTTTTAAACAAATGAGATTTATATAAGAAGGAGGAAACAATGGAGTTTGAGACTCACTGTATGTCATTTCCATGTACTGAACTCTTGTTATTTAACTATGCCGAGGTAAATTAAATTTTTGAATCTAGGGCACCTTTAATGGTGAATTCAGTGAAGTGAGGAGGAAATCACAGTATCTGAGAACCTAGGCTAGACTTCATAATATGTGACCCTGGAACACAAAACCAGTCAATTTTTTGAAAAATTAATCTGAAAGCTGAATAAAAAAGTTTTCCATTGATGTATGGTTTGTTAGGATAGGACAATATTTGGCCGAGATACAACTATTTGAAAATCTGGAATCTGAGGGTGCAAAAAAAAATCAAAATATTGAGAAAATCACCTATAAAGTTGTCCAAATGAAGTCCTTAGTATAAGACAAATCAGTTCAAATGAAATTAATTAATTTATAGGGAATTTTAAAAGAGTCACTTAGTCACACACAAGCAACTGAATCGTCCAGCGTTCATTTGCTCAGGCCGTAATAAGCTCTTGTAGTGGATCTGAATAGCCAACTATCGGGAAAACACTGTTTAGTAGCATGGTAACAATTAGATCGACAGTTTAAGACATTAAATTGTAAGCACATAACGCAAGACACTTCCTTTTAAAAATCTACAGGAGACTTTATTGATTATTCTAACACAAACTAATATCTAATACAAACACACACACAAACATTCATACACGTTGCAGACAGAAAGGAAGTGAGAAGGAAAGAGTTTTAAGAGAGGATGAAATGATGAGCATGATTTCTAGCAAAATATGCATTTCCTAAGACCTGATCTGAACGTACCATGATTCATTTAATGCACCAGTTCAGCTTTAGAATCTGGAGGTACTTGCTTGTCGTTTGTCTTTGAATCCGGATTCCCTTGGCGGCATCCTTAGCTTGGAGTAAAGGGATTACCCGAGTTAGTTGGTTTGTTGCAGGTCCTTTCGGGTTCGGATTGATGTACTGGCAAACAAATGGAGCCTCGTGGCTGAAGTTTGGAGTTGAGGTAGCAAAAGAGTCATTGGTTTAACTTTGCAGTTTAACTTTAATTACACTCAATTTGTCTTAGTGATCTGACTATTTAACCTAGGTGTTTGGTTCAACCTCTTTGAGGAGCTCTGGCCAATCAGGTATCGTCTGGTTTCAAAGGTGGCTTTTTCTCCTCCCTGATCATAAACTAAGGCCCAATCCCAATTCTACCCCTTACCCCTTCCCCTTTCCCCTTCCCCTTTGTTTCGTGCGTTCACGTGAAGGGGTAGGGGTTTCCCAATTCTCATTTGGTTTATAGACCTCATTTCCTTCCTTTGTTCTTTTGCATTGGTGAGAAGTGGGTGTTTGAATGGACACCCAACCATGTCCTTTGAGTTCTTTAGGATGCGTTACGTAAGTTTGTTTTGTCAATTGTATGGTTTGAATTTGTTTATTTGAATTATTTGGATTGGGTTTAATAATCATTTTGGATTGAATATATATTGTTAATGTTTATTTATTAATTGTTTGAGTCTGATTATCTTTTTGTATGGTTCGTAGTGACTAAAAGACCATCCTGATCATCCTATCCATCCTGTTAATCCTGTCCTACGAACATCTGTCATGTGAATTTGCTCCCTGTATCTTTATGTGCTTTGGGTCAGCCAAAGAATTCAAGACTCAAGCATCCTGAATTAAATAAAGACTGTAAGGACTATAACTTTTCCAGTGTTTTAATCAGACACACCACCAAGTCTCTATAATTCTGATGAACTTTGGATTTTAACATCTGATATCCAACAAATGGTCCTTCGAGCCGGAGATAGAGATTTGGTGGAATGGATTACCATTCAAGACCTGCAGCCCGGCGCAGTGTAAGAATGAGAAGACCTCCTGCCCGTTTTGCAGACTTTATGGTACGAGAACATGCTCCTCCTCCTCCTTCCTCATCAACACTAGTTGTAAGTGATCCTCAACAAACAGATAATGGAAATTCATGTTCCGTGAGGCCTGCTCCTTGCTCATCTGTTGAATGTGATCAGACTCAGTCTGATTTACTTAATATGGATGTTAAACAAGAAATACTTGGACTTAAGGGTATGCTTGGTGAGATTATGTCTAGAATGTCACAGTTTGCAGTTTCTTCTAAATGTTCTGATTTATCTGAGTCTTTTGATGTTTCTGATGATGATGATGATGAGAAAGCTGATGATAATGCCTTTGCTAATCCACCTATTGTACAGGAATTGTGTGCATGTATTAAGAATGTTGAACAGAAATCTACATGTAAGCAAGGTAATTCATTAGCTGTTCCTTCGCCACTTCCATTGAGTAGGCTTAGTTCTCTGCCTCCTCCACCTTCCTCATTGTTACATAGTCCACCTCAACATATGCCTACACATGATGCATCACATTTGCAGTCAGGTACCGTGATTCAGGCTTCTGTTCCATTAGTTCCTGATCCCTCTAATTCTCATTTCCCTCAAATGCAAGCATCGCAGATGCTGGCGCAACCATTTGGTTCCCCACAGCCTGGCGCTTACTTACCAAGTAGCTCTTTCTCCCCATCTTTGTTTCATACGCAGTTGTCTTCACAGATAACATCAGCACAGTTACCTTCTCAGACTCAGCCAATTCCTCATGTATCTTCAGCTAATGTAGGTCATCATATTCAGGCTGTAGGTCATTCAGGGAATATTGTTGTACAACAACCTGCTTCATTCATTCGACCGATTGTTCCCACTAGCCAGGCAACTACAATTCCATTTATTCATTCGTACCAACATCCCCAGCCATACTATGCTCCATACCATGCCCCTCCCTATCCTACTTCTCGTGTTCAGGGACCTTCTTTTCCTTTTTTGGTGAATGATGATCCCCAAGAGTTTGCAATGTTGCAGTTAGCTTTGACAAATTTATTGTCACCTTATGAGACAGAACATTACAAATACCATATCTTGTTGGATCTTTTGAAATTTCCTCCTGCTCGTGATCTAGCTTTAGCTTATGCCAATGATCCTAGACCGTACAGTATGGCTCTCTTTGCGTTACAACAGAAATATGGGCAACCCCATCAATTAGTTTTGAGAGAAATCAAAGCCATTCTAGCTCTTCCCAAGGTGAGACCAGGTGAAAGCAGAGCATTTGGTAGCTTTGCTCTGAAAGTTCGAGCTTTGGTTGGCATGCTCCAATCTTTGGGTCAAGATCATGCTCAATCTGAACTAGCCTGTGTTTCTCATGTACAGCGACTACTTGGTAAACTCCCCACAGAAAACGTGACCAACTTTGCCCGCTATGCTCGTGCTGTCCTACATGGTCAAAGCTACAACCTGATTAACTTTTCTGCCTGGCTACAAGAAGAGGCTGAATGTCAAGCGATGGCTGATCAAGTTAGTGACTTCCCAAACCCACTCTTGAGTAAGCCTCAATCAAAGATCCACATTAACACTCGAACAATTTTGTATGGAGCTAATGGCAATTCTGTTGTATTAAGACCCACAAATAAGCAATCCCAAATTGTAAGATATGGAGAGCAGAGTTCCAAGTATTCATGTGTATATTGTTCCAGTAGAGAGCATTTCATTGGTCTGTGTCCCTCTTTTAAAGCTCTAGAAGACAGCAAAAAGGGTGCATGGATTAGACAGAATAAAAGATGTTGGAGGTGTGGGCTTAACCATCTGGCTGTTGACTGTGACCTGAAAAAACCCTGTCCACAGTGTAAAGGTCGACATTTTGGTATCCTTCATGGAGTTAACTGTCGTGATCAGGATAATGGTACATTCTATCTTAGTCGACTTGGAGGTTCCAGCAAGGTGCTGCTGAAAGTTGTTGAGGTACTTCTCCATCATAAAGATCGATCCCTGCAAACTAATGCCATCCTTGATGATGGATCAGAACGTACCATGTTGCTACCTCGAGCATCTGACTATTTGGGCCTCAAGGGTCAAGCCGAGTCCTTAACTGTTCGCACCGTACGGCAAGATACTATTGCTCTTGAAGGCTCTTCTGTAACCATTGAAATATCCTCAACTGCCAACCCTGAAAGGAAGTATACCATTTCCAATGCCTTTTCCTCTGCCAGTTTGGGATTGGTAGAACAGACATACCCCACTGAGATTTTACAGAGATGCTTCCGACATCTTCAAGGTCTACCACTTCCAGCATTCGCTAACGTCCAACCACTTATCCTTATCGGTGCAGACTACCCACACCTGATAAACCCAATTGACCAGGTGTATTTTGGAACTCCTAAATCTCCGGCTGCTATCCATACAAAATTGGGTTGGGTACTGCAAGGTCCAATACCATTTCCCAGCAATGATGAGATGCAGTGTCTTTTTACCATCACTAGTCCAACTGAAACTCTTCACCATGAAGTAGAGAAATTATTAAAATTAGACATTCTTCCTTTCATAAATGAGAAGGCCATTACCAGCTCTAAACAAGACCAAGAAGCTATGGACTTGTTAGCCTCCAAGACAAAAAGAGTTGAGGTTGATGGTGTGCATAGCAATAACACTCCTTTATGTGCTGCTTCTGTTGTACAGTTACGAGCCTCACCAAATGCAGTTATTCATTCCTTCAGATGTATCAAACAACGCCTCCAAAGAAATCCTAAATCTGCAGCTAGGCACTCTACTTCCTCCCTTCAATCCAAGAAGTCTAGCACTAAGTCCAGTTTTGAACCTGAAAAGCTTGGTGTTCTTCTGGAACTCCGTTCTTCCTTTCCATTTGAGAAGTCCAGCTCTAAACCTGAGAAAACTAGTGCTCCCATGAAACCCAGTTCCTCTCCATCTGAGAAGTCTAGCTCTTATTCTTCTAAGAAACTCAGTTCTAAACCTGACCTACTTGATGCTCCTGGGGAACCTAGTCCCTCTCCATCTGAGAAATCTGACTCTCATTCCTCTGAGAAATCTATTGTGCCTATGGAACCTGGAATGGTTCATCCAGTCGTCCTTGACCTGAAGCATCCATTATTCAGTTTAATCATCAAGGACTATGACGAGAAGCTTTTCCACCCTGGTCCAGAGAGGGTTTTCTTAGAAAGTCATCTATCCTTCAAATTTCAGATCTTGATCCTTTCACCTCAAATCTCTTCCTTATGGGGCGGCAAGACTTTTCTCTACCCCCAGGTGATTTACGCCAACACTAAGCTCCTTGGCCATAGATCTTGGCATCATAGTTAGGTCCTTGTTGATCAGTTTTGGACATCCTTTATTAGAAATTATCTACCAAGTCAGCAGCTTCGTCAAAAATGGAATAGAGAAAATCCTAATCTGAATGACTCCGCTGTAGTGTTAGTTATCGATCCTCAACTTCCAAGAGCATCATGGCCTATTGTCAGGGTAGTACGCCTTTTACCTAGTCAGGATAGGCGTGTTAGAGCAGCGGAAATTGTTATTAATGGAAAACTTATGTACGTTCAGTTGCTAAGTTGATCCCATTACCTGAAATTGACAAGTAATAGCAAATACATGACTGTATTTGGGGGCGGCTGTTGTAAATTGGCCTATTTGTTTCCTTTTATTTTTCTTTGTACTACATTTCCCATAAATCTCAGCAACTTGCATTACCATATCTGGTGTACTACATTACCCATAATTCTTTGGTCAAGGTCTATAAATAGACCTCATTTCCTTCTTTTGTTCTTTTGCATTGGTGAGAAGTGGGTGTTTGAATGGACACCCAACCATGTCCTTTGAGTTCTTTAGGATGCGTTACGTAAGTTTGTTTTGTCAATTGTATGGTTTGAATTTGTTTATTTGAATTATTTGGATTGGGTTTAATAATCATTTTGGATTGAATATATATTGTTAATGTTTATTTATGAATTGTTTGATTCTGATTATCTTTTTGTATGGTTTGTAGTGACTAAAAGACCATCCTGATCATCCTATCCATCCTGTTAATCCTGTCCTACAAACATCTGTCATGTGAATTTGCTCCCTGTATCTTTATGTGCTTTGGGTCAGCCAAAGAATTCAAGACTCAAGCATCCTGAATTAAATAAAGACTGTAAGGACTAGAACTTTTCCAGTGTTTTAATCAGACACACCACAAAGTCTCTATAATTCTGATGAACTTTGGATTTTAACATCTGATATCCAACACTACGTACTCAAGGAAAGGTTGCGAAAGATTCAGTGCTTTTCTGTATGCAGATCAGCCCGTAATGCTGAGTGTCTTCCATACACTCTGCGTTATATTTGATCTCACTGCATCTCAAATCTCACGCCAGCTTAGATTTAGTGTTCCGGCTAACACTTGGCACTGCTTCACGTTTACTTAGACTGTAAAGGCTACTAAAGAGAATTTCCAGTAAGGACAACAGAACGTTGCTTGACCAATCTAAATAGGGTGAGCCTTACCTCTGTTTATTGTAATATTACTCTAGCTAAGTGTACATGGGGAAACCATGGCATGACCAAACCAAAGCTACTATCACAGAAAGTCATGTTGGTCGGCTTATATCTGTAGTTGTGGTCATGACCTCAGACAAGAGATAGTGTTGCTTTAATTTGAGTGTATACAGATGTATGGGGACAAAAAAAAAATTATTTTAGAGAGAGCAAGCCTGGGAGCATCTCTCTAAATAATATAGTCAACTGCCTCTATCCAGTGACCAAGACTGGCAAATTTGTGATCTGGGGAAATGCATAAAACAGCCAGCACAAGACCCTGAGCGACATTGCGTTGATATCCAAACGAATGAATAGAGTATAAAGTAAAGAGCTAAATAGAATAATCAAGTGTCTAGATAAATTATCATATAAATGACCAATAACCAATTGTCATTCCAACCTAAATTCAAGGTCATAACAAAATGGAGTCAGATAACAATTTAATTAGAATAAAAAACTTTGCACACTGAAAAGACTGAACCCACAGGAAACCTTCACTAGTTCTATGGAAACCTTACGCACTATGTATTTATTTACTCTTTATCATACAATACAGCATCTGTGTGAGTACCAGATTGTAAAAATTAAATGTTTAATTTTGGGGTGAACTATCTCTTTAAGTCAGAAAGAAAAGTTATGCACTTTCATTTGTCTGATTAACCATTTTTTATTAGAATTTATTAGAATATTCTACATTTGCATTGTCATCCAGATTATATATAGAGATCTGTTTGTACTATAGGTACAACTGATTTTTTTGTATCTATGTTTGTAAATTGACTGTATATGTGTATGTATATATGTAACATGAAATTAATACTTTTATTCAGCAAGGATGCATTAAATTGATCAAAAGTGACAGTATAGACATTTATAATGTTGCAAAAGCTTTCTATTTCAGATAAATGCTGTCCTTTTGAACTTTCTATTCATCAAATAATCCTGAAATTTTTTTTATTATTATTATCAATGTTTTCAACATTGATAATAATAATAAATGAGCAGCAAATCGGCATATTAGAATGCTTTCTGAAGGATCAGCTTTGACATCACAGAAATAAATTGCATTTTAAAATATATTCAAATAGAAAACAGTTATTTTAAATTGTAAAAATGTTGCACAATATTATTGTTTTTGCTGTATTTTGGATCAAATAAATGCAGAGGTGTAAAGTACTTGAGTAATTTTACTTGATTACTGTACTTAAGTATTATTTTTGGGGATTTTTACTTTACTTGAGTACAATTAAAAATCAATACTTTTACTTTTACTTAATTAAATTTTTTAAGAAAAAAAAGTACTTTTTACTCCTTACAATTTTATTTACAGTCAAAAAGTACTTATTTTCCCTTGCTATTACCAAACCAATTGAATTGCGCTGATGCCCAGTTTAATTTAAAGGTTATTTATTCAATGAGATTCATTTTCACATTCCATGAAATTGGTCAGACATGTTCATTGGTCCTTTGGAAGTGACTTCATGTCGCATCAATTACCACAATGCACAGCACCTTGACCTCAAAGAATATACACTAACAAGAAGCGACACTCAATAGAACTTTCCATTGCAACACCGGCGCCCAGCAGCAGCCCTGCGTTTCCGCCATTTTGTGGTGAAAGCAACTTGGCAGTCCACTAGTTTCTATGGCAATATCAGCTGCTTTGTAAAAAAAAACAAAAAAACATTACATTAAAGCTGAAATCCAACCTGAATGATGACAACACAGAATAAAATACTATCACTAGTGATCATCAAATCCTTGTTTATTTTACAGACTTTGTGTTTAAGTCTTCCACTTTTTTCACAAAAACTTTGCTCTCTAGAAACCCAGTCAGTTTGGGTTAAAATTCTTTTAAAGATCTAGTATTAGTATTAGACTTATAAACACTGAATTAATACCAACATATAAAATTAAATTAAGGAAATGCATCAGAAAAATTGGGTATGTTGGACAATAAATATATGAATATAACAGCTTGATTTTGCAGTGTTGTCTAATGTCCGTTAAAGCAAAAGTGTCCAAAAGTGGGAATTATGCGATAACGGACACAGCAATGCATCATGTTTTATAAGATCATTATGTTTGTAGCATGATCCATTAAAACGTACAATATATATATTTCAATTCAGACCTAGATACTATTATTACTATTACTCCACTAGGTCTGAAATATACTGTTCGCTGCAAATATGATCTTAAATGTATTAATTATTAATTTACTATTAATAAATGTGTAAAGTTGCATAAAATGGAAATATTCAATAAAGTAGGCTAACTACGTTACCTCAGATGGTTGAATGGTTGGATTCCACAACTGGTAAAATAAAACATACAGTGGGTACGGAAAGTATTCAGACCCCCTTAAATGTTTCACTCTTTTGTTATATTTCAGCCATTTGCTAAAATCATTTGTTCATTTTTGTTCCTCATTAATGTACACACAGCACCCCATATTGACAGAAAAACACAGAATTGTTGACATTTTTGCAGATTTATTAAAAAAGAAAAACTGAAATATCACATGGTCCTAAGTATTCAGACCCTTTGCTGTGACACTCATATATTTAACTCAGGTGCTGTCCATTTCTTCTGATCATCCTTGAGATGGTTCTACACCTTCATTTGAGTCCAGCTTTGTTTGATTATACTGATTGGACTTGATTAGGAAATCCACACACCTGTCTATATAAGACCTTACAGCTCACAGTGCATGTCAGAGCAAATGAGAATCATGAGGTCAAAGGAACTGCCTGAAGAGCTCAGAGACAGAATTGTGGCAAGGCACAGATCTGGCCAAGGTTACAAAAACATTTCTGCTGCACTTAAGGTTCCTAAGAGCACAGTGGCCTCCATAATCCTTAAATGGAAGACGTTTGGGACGACCAGAACCCTTCCTAGAGCTGGCGGTCCGGCCAAACTGAGCTATCGGGGGAGAAGAGCCTTGGTGAGAGAGGTAAAGAAGAACCCAAAGATCACTGTGGCTGAGCTCCAGAGATGCAGTCGGAAGCCTCTCCTCAGTGCAAGACACATGAAGGACAAGACACCATCTTGGAGTCCTTCAGGTGTTTTTTTAGCAAACTCCATGAGGGCTTTCATGTGTCTTGCACTGAGGAGAGGCTTCCGTCGGGCCACTCTGCCATAAAGCCCCGACTGGTGATGGTTGACCTTCTACAACTTTCTCCCATCTCCCGACTGCATCTCTGGAGCTCAGCCATAGTGATCTTTGGGTTCTTCTTTACCTCTATCACCAAGGCTCTTCTCCCCCTATAGCTCAGTTTGGCCGGACGGCCAGCTCTAGGAAGGGTTCTGGTCGTCCCAAACGTCTTCCATTTAAGGATTATGGAGGTCACTGTGCTCTTAGGAACCTTAAGTGCAGCAGAATTTTTTTTGTAACCTTGGCCAGATCTGTGCCTTGCCACAATTCTGTCTCTGAGCTCTTCAGGCAGTTCCTTTGACGTCATGATTCTCATTTGCTCTGACATGCACTGTGAGCTGTAAGGTCTTATATAGACAGGTGTGTGGCTTTCCTAATCAAGTCCAATCAGTATAATCAAACACAGCTGGACTCAAATGAAGGTGTAGAACCATCTCAAGGATGATCAGAAGAAATGGACAGCACTTGAGTTAAATATATGAGTGTCACAGCAAAGGGTCTGAATACTTAGGACCATGTGATATTTCAGTTTTTATTTTTTAATAAATCTGCAAAAATGTCAACAATTCTGTGTTTTTATGTCAATATGGGGTGCTGTGTGTACATTAATGAGGAAAAAAAATGAACTTAAATGATTTTAGCAAATGGCTGCAATATAACAAAGAGTGAAAAATTTAAGGGGGTCTGAATACTTTCCGTACCCACTGTATATAAGACAATACAACATTTACTGTAGGTGCCATAAAATTTACTGATGACTTAATTTGAAAAAAAATTTCTTTTGCGCTTCTGATTTGGCAGTGAAATTCACCGATTTTGGGTGTGTAAGATGTGAAAGATTCTATGGTCCAGTTAGTATTTTCACCCCATAATGGCGGCCACGCTACCGGAGTACCACCTAGTGACTGTTGCCTAAAAAGTATCAGTGTGTCGCCTCTTGGGTTCTATACTCTTTGTTGACATGGAAATTAGAGAAATTATAACAGTCAATCGGTGGAAGAAAATGGAGGAAGAATGTGATTCAGCTGCGAACACAGTTCAAAATCCGCCACAGGATCAAGAGCACCTGTGGCCAACAGTTCATCTGATGATGAAGATTTTTTTGCTTCTTTGAAACCGACAACACATGAAGCCAGCAAAGAGTTGGATGGATATCTGGCCTGTGTTTCAGACACCAGTGTTTCAGGCACTGCAGGATTCCTTTTTAGCCCCAAAAGAGCTAGGCTTGACACTTACAATTTTGAAAATCATCTTCTGCTTAAGTTAAATCCGAGGTTTTGCAACTTTGAGTAGCATGTTGCATATTGGCATGACGTAGTAGTCTTATAGTTTGATAATTAAATACAATTAAACACAAACAGTTCTAAAGCAGGATAAAACCTTGTATGTGGTTCATTCACTTCATGTTTTTAGAGATTAAAAGCTTAAACAAGAATCTCTAGTTTTCATTCTTGCTGTTACTTTTACTTTTTTAATACTCAAGTACAATTTTAATGTGGTACTTTTTTTACTTTTAGTCAAGTATGATTCTGGCCAAATACTTTTACTTTTAATTGAGTAAAATTTTCACTCAGTACTTGTACTTTCACTTGAGTAACATTTTTGAGTACTTTTTACACCTCTGAATAAATGAAGCCTTGATGAGCAGAAGAGACTTCTTTTAAAAACATTTTTAAAATCTTACTGTTCAAAAACTTTTGACCGGTAGTGTACATATATATATACAGTCATGTGAAAAAGTTAGACGCCCTATTGAATTCCATGGTTTTCTGTATCAAGACAATAATAAAAGAAATCATCTGGCCCTTGGCAGGTCCTAACATTTGGAAAATAAAACTTCAGATGACCAACATATTACACCATATCATTATTTATTTAACAAATATAAAGCCAAGATGGAAAAGTCGCCCTATGATTCAATTGCTTATAGATCCACTTTTAGCAGCAATAACTTAGTAATCATTTAAGTAAGTAATCATTTTCTATATGACTTTATCAGTCTGTCACATTATTTTGGAGGAATTTTGGCCCACTCTTCTTTACAACGTTGCTCCAGTTTATTGAGGATTGTGAGATTTGCATGAGGTCTGGACTTGACTGGGCCATAGCAACACCTTTATTCTTTTCTTTTTCACCCATTCTGTTGTAGATTTGCTGGTGATCTCCAGATCATTGTCCAGTTGCATGACCCAGTTTTGGCCAAGCTTTAGATTTTCTCATATTTGACTCTAGAATACTTTGGTATACAGAGGACTGTACCCCTGGGGACTCACCCCTCCACCAGCATGCTTGACTTTTGGTATGAGGTGTTTGTTCTGGTATGTTGTGTTTAGTTTTCACCAAACTTGGCACTGTGCGTTATGGCCAAACATCTCCAGTTTAGCCTCATCTGTCCAAAGGACTTTGTTCCAGAAGTGTTGTGGTTTGTTCAGATGCAACTTTGCAAACCTAAGCCATGCTGCCATGTTTTTTGTTTGTTTGTTTGTTTTTTTTAGAGAGAAGAGGCTTTCTCCTGGCAACCCTTCCAAACATGCCATACTTGTCCCATCTCTTTCTAATAGTACTGTAATGAACTTTATCATTTAACATGTTGACTGAGGCCTGTAGAGTCTGAAGTGTAGTTTTTGAGTTGTCTGTAGTTTCTCTGAGCATTATACGGTCTGATCTTGGGGTCAATTTGCTGGGATGTCCACTCCTGGGAAGATTGGCAACTGTCTTGAAGGTCTTCCACTTCCACTAAATATTCTTCCTTTATGGACTTTGAACAAATTGTTTGGAAATGACCTTGTAACCCTTCTCAGATTGATGGCAGCAACAATTGCTTCTCTAAGAACATTGCTGATGTCTTTCCTCCTTGGCATTGTGTTATCACACACCTGAAGCCTCCGGACCAGCTAACTGTCAAAACATCTGCTTTTAGTTTAGTTTAGTTTTGGTTTGCCACACATAACTTTTCCATTTTGACCTAGTTTTTGTTAAATAAATAATGACACTGTGTAATATATCATGTGTTGTTGTTCATCTGAGGTTTCATTGTCCACATTTTAAGACCTGCCTGCCCAGTACCAGATGATTTTATTTTTTTATTATGTCCTTATACGGAAAACCATGGATGTCCCTTTGGATAAAGGCATCTGCAGTACCAAATGCACAAATGCAAATGTTTATCATGAAGTTGTAAATTAAATTTCATATCATGTGGTAACTAAATTATAGAACAAGTCTAAGACAAAAATATTATTTGCTTTGTCCAACATTACAGACCATGGGAAAAATGCAAAACGACAGTCCCCCTTCCAAAGTTATCCGTCCACAGCCAGGTTAGTCTGATATTTCAAAACATCATCTCAGGACTGGTGAGGACCAGTATATTTACTGGTCCTCACCAGTCCTGACTGAGATGATGTTTTATTGGTGGTGTTTATTGATGCTTATTTATTGATGTTTATTGATGCTTATTGGTGGTGTTTGTATTTATTATGTCATCAAACTCATCCAAATTCATCTGAATTTTCTCTCTATGCCAGGGATGTGCGTGAAGACCTCCTCAGTGTCAGACAAACAGAAGGTCTTTCTGAATATTTGTCAATCACAAGCGGTACCACCCCCTCCTCATCTGTCCCAGGAAGCACTTGTGAAACTACTGGAGTCAGAGGACCCGACAAGTTACAGAGTGCCCATGAGTCTCGGCGAGCCACACACAGAAGTGGATAACAGTGAGAGATGCAATCACATTTTCAAATTTTCTCCATTCATTCTCCTTTTATTATTCTTGTCCCTAATCCTATCTAAAATGTATAGTTTGACATCAAAAAGGAAGGAAATAAGGCATCATTAACTGAATGGCAAAACAACCTCCTTAATTTTTACTGACTTCCTTTTTCGATAAAACATTTGATGCATTCTTAATATTTTTATGTTTGCCAGGTTCACAAGGATGTACTGTGTATGATGTCGTGATCAATGATGAGTTCTTCCAGAAATGTCAGGTATTTGTCTTGTATGTGAATGTATACATTGAAAGTACCTCAGGAATATGCATTTATTATGTAAGGAAGTGGGTTTTGCCAGCCCGCTCATTGGACGTGTTATGGTCCAAGATGGAAAAATAAAAATGATGGTCCAACTTGCAAATGCACTATGCTGCAAAATGTGGTGTTTTAGTTATCAATCAATCAATCAAACTTTATTAAGGACACACATGGTCCATAGATACATAAAACAGTACAAAATTCAAGAAACACAGTCCAAAAATATCATATATTTACATGCAGGCTAAGACGCCAATGTTTCCACATAGTGGAAAAGAACCTGACTGAACTAAATGCTGGTTCTTTATAGTTATATACAGTGAGGGGTAGATATTATTGCAGAGATGTGACAGAGCGTTATAAATAGCTCTTGATACTAACAATCACATTTGATCTCTGTCTCCTCTGCACCCAGAATCACACATCATATATTAACCACTTGGTAATTATACTTGAATGTACTGTATATGTGTGCATGCGATGTGAGTTTATTGTAACGCGGCGATGAGTGCATTGAATATGAATGAACTAGAGTTATGTGCATCCGGACCATAGCAGTAACAGGACAGGCAAATTAAAATGTGTGTGTGTGTTAGAGCCAGCGCCATCCTGCCGGCGGATCAGGTCTGCCTCTCCACATTTATCATCACTGTGTATGCTTGACCCAACAGAATGATACCCTGTTCCAGCAATTTCTTATTGCAGTTTCTTTGGAGGGACTGGAAAACAAATACAACCTTGAGTTAAGCAGAGGTCAGCCTAAATACAGAACATCTGATATCTGATATTCACGATATTCATTTCCCTGCATGTGTCTACTTCAGAACAAGCCTTTTGCATGCCATGTTTACTGATCCTATACTGTATTTTTTTTTTTTTTTTTNTTTTTTTTTTTTTTTTTTTTTTTTTTTAAAGATATTAAGATTTTGAAGAACAGGAAGTTCATGGGCTCTGTTGCAGAACAAAACATTCGTACCAAGAGCAAGCCAATTATCCAGGAAATTGACTCAAAGTGAGTTCTTCATCTCTTTGGTGGATTGAGGGTGGAGGTTGTAAGGAGTGAGAGATCTACTCTAATAATACAACTAATATTCATTAATAGGTCAAATTATTGGAATCTATTGAGCCCTGCATATGACATGCAGGAAAAAAGTATGTATATTGTGAATGTGGCTACAAATTAACAATTTGTTCCCACAACTTGCTAATACGTCAGCACATTTTACTAATTTGTTTCCTTGTTTTAAGAAAATCATGCACACGATATAATAATTTGTTCCCTAGTTTTACTAAATCATGGCCATTTTGTAATAATTAGTTTCCTTGTATTAGTTCAATCAAAATGCAGAAACGAATTAGTTCAGCGTGGCCACGATTTACTACAATGAAGAAACAAATTAATAAGTCATGGGAACAAAATTCTTAATTTGTGGCCACACTTTAACTGAAATGAGTGAACAAATTCTTAACTTGTGGGATAAATTAATTATAATTAATTATAAAATATTTTTGTCTACATGTCATGTCTGGGGCTCCTTAGGAATCAGCTGTTAAATTGTTTCAGAAAATTCAAATATTAGACTAGAACACCAGTGTCTGTTAACTTAAAACTGTAGAATGATTTAAATGATTTCAATAACTTTACAGTTCAAACAATAGAAGTTTTGACAAAAAACTAATTTTATAAAATGATAAACCTCACATTCAGAATTATAAATAATTATGTATTTTACATATAATTGGTCTAAACAAAAAAATGGCAGATGGGCTGAATGGAATGTAAATTCACTCTTTGAAAGTAGATGGCTTGCTCTCTGTTGGTGAGAAGGGAGTGCAAAAGTGCAGCTGGTATTTGTGTATTGATATAGTGAAAAATGAGTATCAGTGTTTTTGATAACACTAAGCCGCAACATATCATAAGGTGATAAATTGGTACATTGTAAGTATCATTCCATTTAGCTGTTGGTAGCTGGCAAGATGTCTCATTGAACTTTATCTGGCTTTATAATTTGTGCATAAAGGAAGTGATAGATTGTGTAGTAAATTATCTCAAAAGAAATATGATTTCTTTTTATAACTTTTAATTATAAATATTTGGATCAATTAATAGAATTAACTTAATGCAGCAGAATTGATATTACGATCAATTAACCTGTTTGCCCCAAAAACTTGTTTGTTATTTCTAAGAAATGTTCATTTCTAGGATATGGGAATGAACTTTCTTACTGTACAGTACTACTCAGAGCATGTAGTCAAAATCCACATGATTAGGGACTCCAGTTATGAGCAAAACAGCAAACAACCTTTTGTTTGATACAAACAAGACACTTAAACTATTCTAATATACACCCACATACAGCTTAGCAATGGAAAGAGAGCTGAAGCAGAATACAGGAAAGCAAGAAGTTATAGCATTCTTTACAGTGCAGCAGATCAACAGCCTTGTGCAAACCATCAGTTTCTTAAAGGGTTAGTTCACCCAAAAATGAAAATAATGTCATTTATTACTCAGCCTCATGTCATTCTACACCCGTAAGACCTTCATTCATCTTCAGAACACAAATTAATACATGTTGATTAAATCCGATGGCTCAGTGAGGCCTCTATTGAGAGCAAAGCCATTCAAACTCTCAAGGTCCATAAAGGTACTAAAAACATATTTAAAACAGTTCATGTGAGTTCAGTGGTTCTATCTTATTATTAATGTAAAGCGACAAGAATACTTTTTATGTGCCAAAAAAAACAAAATAACGACTTTTCAACAATATCTATATGGGCCGATTTCAAAACACTGGCGCTCTGGCGATATTGTTGATGAAATCCGATGGCTCAGTGAGGCCTCTATTGAGAGCAAAGCCATTGAAACACAGAGTCCTCACTGAGCCATCGGATTTCATCAAAAATATCTTAATTTTTGTTCCAAAGATGAATTACGGGTGTAGAACGACATGAGGGTGAGTAATTAATGATATTTTTGGGTGAACTAACCATTTAATTCTTACACACCCCCACTTTAAAAGGGGTAGAGATAGTTAATTTATAATTAATGAGACTAAGTTTGATACTTACATGTCCCGCCCATTTGAATAAAACTGTTGTGATGCAATTTGTTGTGGCTCCAGTTGATCTTTGCTGATGTTGGCTTGATGAGAGAGAACCAGTTGAAGTCAGCTTTGTCAGTAGACAGTTCATGATTTCTATTTCATAGTGAATTTTAAGTACATGTTTTAAGTACTAATTGTACATTTATACCGTTTACCGTTTTCTAGATAATGTTATGTTATACAGCACACAATGGATAGTTGCTCATACTTTGCATCAACAAGGTGTGCCTGAAGGAGGGGTGGGATTTCCTATACCTATACTTTACTTTGACATATTGATTTATGGGTTATTCATCATTTTCTATAGTAGCAATCTGAATAACAGTATGAATGCATAAGTGATATATTTAGAATCTACCTGTTGATAAATTATAGATAACCAGGCCCTTGTTTGGTTGTATGATAAATATTTTATATAATGGTTATGCTTTTACCTACCAATAAGAGCTTAATGCTCACTGTTTAATACATTTACCATAATGACATTTGTTTCAAAATCAGTGCCAAAAAGCCTGCAGATTCTGTATGGACCTGGTCCTAAGTTATCAGGGACACATTGCCTGTCTGTGTGTATGTGTCAGTGTGTGTGGTCCATTCTGTTAACGTACACAACTGCAGCTCTTTACTCTTCTCTACTTTTTTTAATCTGTTGTTGACACAGCTAAAGCTATAACTAGAATTGCTCTAATCACTATGTTCTTTGTGGACAGGGAACCCCACTCATTGCCTTCATCAATCAAACGGTAAGTTTATATGGAGTTGTTTGAATGCATTTGTGCCTCCTAATCAATCTTTAAATTGTTTGGTTTGACCCTTTCGAATGTGTTTTGTTTGATAAACCAGAGACGAGTACAAAGACTTTAGTTTCTCTTCCAATTGTTATGCTCAGTATGATAAATTGTTATTGTGAGGCAACTTCACCTAAAACTTAAAAAGTTATGCCTTTTATTGTGCTTTATTAATTCCAGTCCAGAATTCACTTTATTAGTGGAGCCCCCAAGTGGAAATGCAGAGTATCTGATCGCTGAGATCCTGCTTCCTGGAGTGGTGAGTAATGACGGCCTGGTTTTGGATTACATTTAATCACGTTAACAAAAAGTAAATATTGTATGATTCACTGTCTTCTTCGCTAGATATCTGCTCGCTCTATTGTTCTGGACTTGGGAGAAGACAGACTCGTGCTGATTGCTCGACCTACTCTTTTCCACTTGGATATTTTCTTTCCCCTGCTTATTGACCAAGAAAACAGTGTTGCCCAGTACAACACAAAAACGCAGGTAAGTTCTGTCAGAATAGTGTAGTTTGCCTTGCTTCCTTCCATTTAAAGTCATTTTGAGTTGTCTTTTTGAGCGCTACACAATTACTGCTCATTATATTTGTGCTGGTGCAGATTTGCAGTATGTCTCTCAGTCTTTTCCTGTCTTCCTTTCAGATGCTCACAGTGACCATGCCAGTAGTGTCTTCATAAAAAAATATCATTACAAGGCTATTATTTCATAATAAACTGACTTCATTTTGTACACAGAGTGTTGTGTGTTTTCTGTTTAATCAAGATTTAATCATTAACATAGCTATATATTCACTTTAGAGGTGTAGAATACATTTCTGAAGATGTCTCCTTTATTGCCCTCTACCTTCCATCAGGTGAGACACTTTAAAAAAAAAATAATAATAATAAAAAAATAACATAATTTCGATGTCATATGACAAAACCTGAAACCTCTGGAAGAGCAGTTTGTGGTTTGATGAGTACAAAGACTCTTTTTAGTGCAAACCTACAGGAAACGGTCTCCGCCGTCAGTGGTGTTTCTCTACATCTGTAAGAAATGGAAAGCTTTTTGGTACTTTGAAAGAGCCAAATTCAACATGGATGGAGGAAAATATTCTAAAGAAAAATATGGCCTGAAAAAAGAAGGTAGGTATTCTGGTATTGCTCGAATTTGAAGTGGGCAAACTCGAGTGCTGTGAGTGACCTAATAAGGCACTAGAAGGACTATAAACAAAGTGTTGGCTAAAGAATGAATACTTAAAAAAAAAGAAAGAAAGAAGCAGCAAGAAATGTCTCTCATTCTGAAGAAATTAATATTCTGAATATTACAAGACTGCAAGCTGTTAATTTGCTGCAAATTAGCTGCAAGAAGCTAATTTGCAGGTAAAAGATGCTTTGTAACTTATTAAGCCTGATGTATTGCCAGCCAACAAAAGCCAAGCAATTTTCCAACAAAGCGACAATTTCCCATTACCTTATTTTACTTTGTGTCAAATAGAAAATATGTCTTCTGGGAAGAATTGGGTCTAAATCCCCAGTGCTATTTTTGTCCCCAACTGTCCCTTTGTTTTTTCAATCTCTTTTTATATCTCTGTGTTTGTTGTGTGAGGTCATTCTCCCTGTCTCCCCTAATCCCTCATGGTGGTCATCTTTCTGTCCCTGGGTTCATTTCTAATCCATCCACGGTCCTATACCGTAGCTGCTAACACCCTCCATCTGTCTCTGTCCTCATATAAAAACAACCCATTGTCCCACATTACAAAACTCTCATAATTCACGGGGACTCTCCTCTCATCCTTTGTGAGCCTGTGTTTTATCCTTTTCCACTTTGAATCCATCCTACCATCACCAAAAGGTAAAATAACTTTTTTTTACTTCTTTTCATCACGAGAAAAGTAACTGAATTTATCAGTATAATTCAGACAGTAAATCTGTTTGTTATTTGTAGTTCATGTGTGCAGTTGTAATAATAGTTGTATCTGTTAATGTATTTCCATTTCCGTGTGCTATACTTTAGGAGCAAAAAATGTATGTAAATAAATAACAAAGGGGAAAACTGTGTGTAGATGACCAATGATGGTGATAACCTGCATACTTATTCCTGGCATAAGTGCCTGTAGTGTAGTAGTACTGATTTTTGTAGTGTTTGAGTGTATCCCGGACCAAATAGTCTTATGTAACTATTAGTAAAATTCACTCTCAGAACAATAAAGATTTGCCTTAACTCATGTAATCACCCTCTGCTTTCTTGGCTAAAAATATCCTATTAGAATTCTGTGGTTAATGCTGCCCCCCCCCATAACCTTTCATGTCCCCAAAATGCCCTCTTTGTCTGCCACTTTCCCCATCCTGTTGTCTCAATGACTCTTGCTTCTATTCCTACTTGGCTCAATCCAGAACAAGAGGCATCATTTATTTGTAATTTGATGATTTTGTGCAGAATTTAGCCAGACTTGTGCCCTTTAGATGCTAAGAATCTCATTAACAAAGTACCAGCAGTTCGAACTGTTGAAAGGCTGCTTTTAGATGGGCACTGCTTACAAGCCTTAGTCTGGAGACAGTAAAGTTCAAGTGGAGCGGTGACAGCTACATGCCTCATAAATTCTCTCTGCTGATGACAATGCAGCTATAAAATTGTTTCAAATAGCAGAAATGATATGGAACTGACATGAAAGATGGGGCACAAGTGACTCAATGAATGACTGCAATCAAACAGTGCGCGATAGTCATTAACTGCAATTATTGCAGTAAAATCCTGAAGTTCCATTTAGGAAAAACAAGCAAAGGCAGGTACACAGTAAAACTGAGTTTTCTTCTGGTTATCTCACATGCGTGCAGCCATAATGTGCAAGAACTGAACAGAAGAAAGTGTCGGAAATTGTATCGTACCCTGTCTTAGTCTCTACATTCCCACCTGTTATCACCCCATCGATCTTCATGTGAAGCATTCAATGGGGTGTCAGCACTTTGGAACAATGGAACAATTTAGATCTGGTGCTACTTTGGTTTTGTCACTCTCTCCTGCTGTCTCATCCTCTGTCTAAAGCGGTTGCAAAATGTTAAGTTATGTGGTTCTGCTTCTACGACCAGACATTCCTTCCTGTCTCACTCTCGCTTTCTCTTTCTCCTTCTCTCATCCAGTTTCATCATGTCTGATGTAGAGGAAGAATATGAGTGAGTAATGTTCCTTTTTTTTTAATCATTACTGATTGTTTGACTATTAAAGCTTTATATTTAAAGGGTACGTAATGTTCACTCATTCCTATTTCTTCCCTAAATGGCCCATTAGGGAACAAGCAGAGGGTAAGTCTTTATCTTTTTTTAATCTTTTTCTTCATTTTTTTGCCCAGCTTGTAGCTTTAGTGATTATCAGTAAAGCCTTGGTATAATGTGTACCCAGAGGCTACTTATAGATGCCTCTAGGGGCCCAGCTGAGCTTCACTTGAGCTACGCACAATTCTGATTGGGTGCTTAGGCTTGTTACCCTGCCTTTTTCTGGAAGGGTTATTATTACACAGTGATCTCATGTTACTGCTAGCATGCATCCCTAACAAGTGGTGTACACTTACATAATCCTTTGTACACACTTATTTATATATTCTTTCCTGATGCTTCCACGTGCTCTCGCGGGCACAGAATTGATATTCACTTATGTTTTCCTTTCACTTATCCCTGTTGTGGCTTGTGTATTTGTGAGAAGCGGAGGAGGAGGAGGAGGCGGCTGCAGAGGACGCAGGAGCAGGTAAAATAATACCTCAGTGAGGGTTTAAAGCATCAAAGTCTCCTCAAAGTTGATGGGAAAATAAAAGCCTGTACAAAAATAAAGGAGGTTGCACCTCAGTCACCCACTGATTGGCTGCTCACTGTCAATGGGATAACTTCCATCAAGTTCGTGGTTCACAAATCTTTTAATTGGTTTGAATGGTGGAAATGGACAAAATAATTGGCTGCATCCGAAAAACTTAAGCAGCTGACTTGGTGCCTTATCAGGCAATGACTTTGTAGGGAGCGTTTGCGCACAAAGATACCCCACAAAACAAACTGATTTGATTGATCTAGTTACTTATTAAAAACCTATGTTTTCAAAAATTAACATAACTGCTTCAAAATTCAAGTTTCACTATGGCTGTGTACAAAACGTCAAAGTATAATCAAGTTATGTTTACCACAGGCTTTATTTTACACATAAATAAAAAACAAACAAACAAAAAAACACCATTATAAAATCCCATATAAGAAAATCTCAAAGGAACCAGTGATGAATTTCAACTTCAGTGATTGAAATCCAACTTCTGGGTACTGACCACTCTATTGTTGAGTTGAATTGGACATGTCTGATTTTCAAATACTTTTTTGCTTTAATTTAAAGTTTGTAATGTTGTAGCTGGTATAACTCATTAACAAAGGCTTTTTTATAATCCCAATGCGAAAAAACCCTCCTGGAACCACGGGTGCTGGAAAAAGTGGGTGGGCACTGTTGCAGTTTATTAGTAATTAAACAACTCGCTGACACAGAGTCACTACTTTTGGCCACATCTGAATCGAAGTGAACTTGAAATAATAGTTAAAACCCACAGTATTTCAAAACCCATAAATCTTTATCTTGTTTAAAAAAAAAAAAAGAAAAAAAAGAGGACAGAATATAGTCATGAGCAGCAACATGACATTTGTATTACTGACAGAACATTAACAAATACCAAAAGTTCTGCACAAGGAGAAAACATGATTATTGAGGAGAACTAAAAAGCCAGTTTTTCTCTATATCTGTTAAAAATATTGATTTGTTTGATTTATTTTGATTTCATATTTCTTCGCTGGGTCTGTATTACAGAAGAGCAGGAGTATACAGATTATCAAGGTACTGTGTTTATCTTCGTAAAAAGGAAATGCACAATCAGAATAGCGTGTAAAAAACATATAGAAGGTTGATGGGTAGCATGAGTTTATGTTTTGAAGAGTGATGTAATATTTAGTCAGTCAAATATAACACTGAATTTTTGACCATATTGCACATGTGCATGTTTGTGAATATAGTGTTTTTGTCTATATAAGCTAGAAGAGCTCATTAGAGAAAGTGAGTCATATGTCCACAGTTACACAGTGGGAAAACGATAAGGAAGATTTATGCTATGTCTGAGTTTTGTTTTGTTTTTTGGAAAGCGTCTATCTACTAATACATTGCCCATTGTTCTCTGATGTATGTTTGTGTTCTTTTTCAATGTTGTGTTCATCAGAGGAGACTCAGGAAGAAGGTAGGTGCTTAAAAAGTACTTCCTTTAACTCCTTATCTTGATCCCTGAGTTCTGTGTCGTTAATTGTGTTGTCCCATCCTCTGTTTATCACTGTGAAACATTTGTGGCCTTTCTTTTTCATTGACCTACATGATGTATAGAGCTGTTATTGGCTATTAATAATTAAAATTTGTCACAAGCATGAAACTGAAATTATAATAAATTGTTCATATGTTAATAGTCATGTAATTTAGACATTTAATTGCAACATGCTACTGTATTTCACATCTAATGGGGCAAGAAGCAGTTTTGAATGTATCTGGACTAATGTGTCTAGATTATTAGTTAAAAATTGTATACTTTTTATTTTATTTTTTATCTTATAATGATTGTCTTTCCAATCAGTTCAAACAGTTTTTGTATTAAAAACAATAAAGCAGTCTAAATATACACAGATCAGGCCTAACATTGTGACCACCTTCCTAATATTGTGTTGGTCCCCACTTTGCTGCCAAAACAACCCATTGAGGTGTGGACTCCACTAGACCCCTGAAGGTGTGCTGTGGTATCTGGCACCAAGATTTTGGCAGCAGATCCTTTAAGTCCTGTAAGTTGCGAGGTGGCGCCTCCATGGATCGGACTTGGAAAAAAGTCTCAAAAGGGGTGGGGAAGTCACTAAATCTAGTGACAAAATCCCTAAATTGGCAACACTGTATCTGGCAGGGCAATACCTTGAACTCTTCATCATGTTCCTCAAACCATCCTGAAAAATGTGTGCAGTTTGGTAGAGAGCATTATTCTGCTGGAAGAGGCCACTTTCACCAGGGAACACCACTGTCATGAAGGGGTGTACCTAGTCTGCAACAATGTTTACGTAGGCACATGTCACAGTTATGTCCACATGAATGGCTGGACTCAGGGTTTCCCAGCAGCCTTCATTGTGCATCGATGAGCCTTGGGTGCCCAACACCCTGTCGCTTGTTTGAGGTTTGTCCCTACTCGGCCCACTTTTGGTAAAGTTTGTTCAGCACATCCCACAGATGCTCGATTGGATTGAGATCTGGGGAATTTGGAGGCCAAGTAAACACCTCAAACTCGCTGTTGCACTCCTCAAACCATTCCTGAACCATTTTTGCTTTGTGGCAAGGCGCATTATCCTGCTGAAAGAGGCCACAGACACCAGGAAATACCATTTCCATGAAAGGGTGTACATGGTCTGCAACAATGCTTAGGTAGGTGGTACGCAGAGCTGGGTAGATTACTTATGAATTGTAATCAGTTACTGATTAAAAATTACATGACAAAATTTCTATATATATATAACAAAATCCCTTAGATTACACATTTTTTTGTAATGTAATCTGACTAAGTATCACGAACGTATATAAGCGGCAGGTTTATTATGAATAAAATATAAACGCTAAAAAAATTAATGAATCAATGAATTGTTAACAACTTACTGCCATTGTGTAAATAATATGTAATCCATAAAAGAGTAACTGTAGTCTGATTACGAGCATTTTAAAAAGTAGTTTACTCTAATTACAAGTACTTGATTTTTGAAATCTGATTATATAATCCAGATTACATGTAATCCGTTACTACCCAGCTCTGGTACGTGTCAAAGTAACATCCACATGGATGGCAGGACCCAAGGTTTCCAAGCAGAACATTGCCCAAAGCATCACACTGCCTCTGCCAGATTGCCTTCTTCCCATATTTCATCCTGGTGCCATGTGTTCCCCAGGTAAGCGCCGCACACGCACCCAGACATCCACGTGATGTAAAAGAAATGTGATTCATCAAACCAGACCACCTTCTTCCATTGATCCGTGGTCCAGTTCTGATGCTCACGTGCCCACTGTTGGCGCTTTCGGCGGTGGACAGGGGTCAGTATGGGCAGTATGCGGCTATGCAGCCCCATATGCAACAAACTTTGAGCTACAGTAGCTCGTCTGTTGGATCGGACCACACGGGCCAGCCTTCGCTCCCCACGTGCATCAATGTGCTTTCCATGACCCTGTCGCCGGTTCACCACTGTTCCTTCCTTGGACCACTTTTGATAGACACTGACCACTGCAGACCGGGAACACCCCACAAGAGCTGCAGTTTTGGAGATGCTCTGACCCAGTCGTCAAGCCATCACAATTTGGCCCTTATCAAACCTGCTCAAATCCTTACACTTGCCCATTTTTCCTGCTTCTAACACATCAACTTTGAGGACAAAATGTTCACTTGCTGCCTAATATATCCCACCCACTAACAGGTGCCGTGATGAAGAGATAATCAGTGTTATTCACTTCACCTTGCAATTTTCCAAATAAATAGAATATGATGCACAAGTAAAGAGATTCACAAAAAAATAATCATATGCACAAATGAATATAATGAGATCCACAAATATATGTTAGGAGTTTCACAAAAATGTATTAAATTCACAAATAAATAAAATGAGATTTGCTAATAAAAGATATGTTCACAAATATATTTTTATGTCATAAGCACAATTCTGCCTGCATTCATGTGTCAATTGCTTTCTGTGCATTTGTGAATTGCCGTCTGTGCATTTATGAATCACCTCACGCATTTGTGGATTTTTTTGTGGATCTGTCATTTAGAATTGCTGGTCCCACACCACTCTTGATTTTGCTGATCTACAGATATCCTAAACATCATGCAAACTTTCTCTCTGATCTCTCAGAGTTGCTTCACTATTGCTTGTTCTCAATATAACAATATTATTATGTTCGGTGATTTCAATATTCATGTGGATTCTGACTGTAATTCTGCTAAGGACTTTATGGCTATATTGGACTATTTTGATTTAACACAGCACATTGATTTTCCTACACATTATCTCACATTATCTCATACCCTTGACTTAATCTGCTCTGTTGGTATTAATAATGTTTGTGTCCAGGGTCTCGAAATTGGTATATCTGACCATAAACTCATTGACTTTAGTTTTTCTCTCCCCCTTACTAAACCGAAAATCAAATCTACAATATCTTATCGAAACCTGAAAAACATAAACACTGACAATTTCTCTATTGCTACTGCTGCTTCCTCTTTGCCTCTCTCTTTTATTCTCTCTTGTCCTGGTGAGATTCTTTCATCATATAATGAAGCTACATCTAATGTCTTGGAGGCTCTGGCCCCATTAAAGACCAAAACTGTCCCCTCCGCTCATTCTTCCCCTTGGTTCACCCCGGAGCTCAGATTATTGAAAGCGAAGGCTAGACGTCTTGAACGCCTCTATAAGAAGACTTGTCTTCCTGTTCATGCTACCCTCTACTCTGAATACAGATCACAATATAAAAATGCCCTTAACACTGCACACGCTACTTACTTGTCTACTATTATCAACAGAGCAAAGTGTAAACCCAGGACCCTATTTTCAGAGATCAACAAACCATCACCACTTCTTAATGGTTCTTCTGATCTTTGTGAAAATTTTGAAATTTTTTACACACAAAATTGACAATATCTATCAATCTTTTTCTTCTTTCGTTCCTCCAGAAACTTCTACTTTCCAGATACTCTACCCAATCTCTAACTTTACTTTCACCAATACATCTGTGGTTGAACAGCTGATTATGAACTCTAACTCCTCTACCTCTCAGCTAGATCCTTAACCAACACACCTACTCAAAAGCTTTCTCCCTTCCCTCATTATACCTATCACTCACATGATAAATTGTTCCCTTATGAATGCAGGCAGAATTGTGCTAGTGACATAAAAACATATTTAGGGCCAAAGGCTGAAGGCCCTATTGTTCTCCTTAGGAAAATATTTTTTTTCCCGAATATTCGGGCATTTTTGGGGCCCTTAACATGCTCAAAAACTCTTGAAACTTTGCACACACATCAGAATCGTCGGCCACCAGGGTCGGGCAGAAGCTGGTATTTGGGCGTGGCAAGGGGCTCGACAGCGCCCCCTTGAACGGTGTCTAAAAACTTGGTCCATATATCAAACACGCTTGCACGTATTTGTATGAAACTCGGTACACATATAGACCTCATCGGGCCGAACAACTTTCATACTCTAAGTTATACTCCGGCTCAACAGGAAGTCAGTTATTATGGGTTGTTTGGAAAACGCATGCTCTGGAATTTGATATACTCCTCCTAGACGATTAATCCGATCACCACCAAACTCAGTCAGCTTGAAGTCAAGACAGGATGCTAAATTGCGAGCGGATTTTTGATATCTCGAACGGTTTGGCCGTGGCGAGGCAACAAATTTATGGCGAGAAAAGGGAAACAGGAAATGTGTTATAACATCTGCATACATTGATTGATCTTTATGAAACTTCACCAGTGTGTTCGTTATAGGATACTGATCACATGGATGTGACTATTGTGAGTCAAAATTATAGCGCCACCAATTGGAAGCAGGAAGTGTGTCACTTTCAAAATGCTTTGAGATCACCCTCTTTTTTTTTACCCGTTTTGTTTCAAACTTCATCAGAATAATGTTAAAACATGGCAGATGTAGACCTGTGAAAAGAATCGTGATATCTCAAACTGTTGCCATGGCAACGCATCAAACTTAAATTTTCATTTTGGATGTTTTTGAGACGCTTGGCATGCTTCAAATTGCATGAAACTCGATACAAAAGTCAGAGATGTCAACCAGTAGACATGGGCATAACCGTAGAAACAGGTGGGGAGGAGGGCCTCTATAGCGCCATCTTTTGACAAAAGTGGGGGGTTAGTTTAAACTACAGTCACCAAATTCGGTACACATATTGATCTCATTAAGCCGGACAACTTTCTAATTTACAGTCATTAGCTCCGACCAACAGGAAGTCAGATATTTTGGTTTGAATGTGGATTTTTCACACACACACAGACTCTCTGTCCAACCCCCCTACCCCCTCCCTCCTCCTCACACCTCACACCAGTCTGTTTGTGTGTGTGAGAGAGAGTTTTACACCCTTGATCAGTTATTTAACCCTTTTATTGCAGACTTACTGTGCTTCAGAGTTTATTCCCAACCCTTGATCAAACACATCTGAAGCAGCTAATCAGGCCAGTTCATTTGTAGGCCACTGACAACATAGCATTACATTATTAGTTTGATAATTAGGTTAATTCAAATATAAAAACACGCTGCAAAAGATAACTTCACACTCATTTGAAATTGAACTATGACACTATATCACTATTGGTACAGGACTAGTTTTCAAAATGTTTGAGTTACAATTATTTTTACAATTTAAATTATTTTTTAAAATAAATTATTTATTGATATAATTCAAATTATTAAAATAAAATTTTTAAGTAAATTTCACATGATTATAAAAGTGTCTGTTTAAAATAAACTTGCATAAGTTAGCAGAAAAATCTAGACATGTACCTTACTATTACCTGAGACTGACATTAAAATTGTCTTTGCAGGTTCTGTGATTTGGCTCTATTTATTAATTTTTTTCATTTTATTTTTTATCTTATACCACACATATTAAAATTAAATGAAAGCATGCTTTTGGTGCATAAGATTGGTGCACAAACAACAGCTCAGGGTGAAAAAACATGAAGAGAAGGTCAAAAAACATGAAGAGAAGGTCAAAAAACATGAAGAGAAGTGTGAGGATTATTGACCTTATTCCTGACTAGCCTAATGCGTTTCGAATTATGGGTTCCACTTCCGGTTTGGGGAACTTCCATTCAAAAAGACTGAATCTGATCGTTTCAAATCATAAGGTTGCCCTACAAATAAAGCTTATCTGTTAGCTTGACTGAATGAGCAGTCAATTTTTCTTTCATGTTTTATTTTCAGACATCATGAGAATTACGTAATGCTTGGTATTGTAACATAACATGTTATAACAAGAATATCTATGGCAAGAGCTCTTTTCAGCAGCTGCTTTCTATCCTCACAATTATTTTATTTTGTCTCTTTGCATACCGCTGTAATAGTATGAAAAAGGACAACATATCCTGCACATTTGTGGTCTGTTCTCTCTACATAATTTACAATATATCCCATTAATAATTCACTGGAATGCACGAAGAATCTCTCGTTTTTCTCCTCAAAGCCTCACGTCTCTTTCCAGGTTTGTTTCACAGGTAAAAACAATTTATTAAAATGGAAATCACTTTGAAATAGTATCACGCAATGCTGAAGTTCATGAACATTTTTATTAAGGCAACGTATTACATAATGCATATATATCACTATAGTATATGTTCAACCCGTCCGTTATTGCTGTGGAAAGAATCGCACTTTTTCATGACCTTTTGAAAGTACCTTATTGATGCTTTTACACTTTTAAATGTCCTTTTAATGTTCGTTGGTTGAAGGGTGAGTAGAATAATGTCATCTCATTGTACCCAGTTTAAAAATAAAACGCATTACTGCGTTCATAGAGTCTATCAATGACTGTTTACAGCTTAACGGAAATTACTCCCATAATTCGCGCAAAGCATCATAGGGTGTTGGAATAAGGTGAAAACAACATCAGCAATCACAGACATTCTCATTAAGGCTGGATTAGATTTCTCAGAGCACTGTGGAGTTTGCACAAATAACAGCATGTAATTTGCTCTAGAATTTTTATAGGGGTTGTCTGAGAAAAAACAGACATGGCAGATTAGGATGATATTCTGCACTCATTTGAAATTGACATAACATTCTATGACATGAAAGTCATCTCAATTTAAACGATGTCATGGATGTGGCTGTTGTGGTTTATGATCATAGGAGCATCAGCTGCTGCAGTAAATGTGGTGTGAAATTGACATAGCCCTTTTATGTTTAACTGTTTTAAATGCCCATTGCCTGCCATGCACAGTTGCCCTGAAGCCACCGGGCTTTGGCCCGTCATTGCTGCTCGCAGCTATATTTGTGAATGTTTTTTATTAGCAAATCTCATTTTATTTATTTGTGAATTTATTAATTTTTGTGAAACTCCTAACATATATTTGTGGATCTCATTCTATTCATAGTGCATTCGATTATTTTTTTGTGAATCTCTTTACATTTATTTGTGGATCATAATCTATTTATTTGGAAAATTGCAACAATTCTACCCCCTTAGTCATAATGTTATGCCTGATCGGCGTATATTCTCTCTCTCTCACACACACATACACATATTGTACTTTTATCCACATTAGATTACTATAAAATGGCTCTAAATGTGTGATTGAATCCAACTTTTACTGCTAATTTGTACTACTCAACACTGACATGCGTTTTAAACACAGAATGTTATATAACTAATGACCTTTAAAACTATAATTCACTGAGTTGAATAAAATTGACCTGTGAACCAAAAATGACATGAAAGAACCATGTTACAATTGTGTCCTTTAGTATCATTGCTTCAGAGGAACCAGTTTTATTAAAAAGATTTTCCAGACAATTTCAAAAGAAGCCAGGAAAACACCGTGTAATTCAGTATAAGACACTGCAAAGGGCAGCAAGACTAGTGGCATATTGTACAGTTGTGTGCGAACCGGAAGGGCTATATAAAGAACTGCCTTGTTTCTTTTTTTTCCCCCCTTTTCTTTTATCAGAGGAAGAAAGACCCAGGCCCAAGTAAGTGTTCAAATATGCTCTACATTTGCCAAATGTCTTCGGGCACTTAATCTCTTAATTCCCCCTCTCCCACACAGGCCCATGGTTCCACAACTTGCCCCTCCAAAGATTCCAGAGGGTGACCGGGTAGATTTCGATGTAAGTACCATTTAGATTCGGTTCATCAGTTTAGGATGATTTGTAAACTGAGAATTACTTAGATATATGCAGGGTTCATCTTTTACACCCTGCACTGTGTGAATATTGTGTGTCCAATGAAGAATAAGCAGACTGTGTTAGTCTATTGTTGAGATTAGATTAAATTCATACCCAATTAATTAGCAAATGTAATTAAAAATAACATTTAGTTTGAACTTCATTGAAGTTATGGTTTTCTATTTCTAATCTATATCATTTTCTCTCTCAGGATATTCACCGAAAAAGGATGGAGAAAGACTTTCTGGAGTTACAGACTTTAATTGATGTCCACTTTGAGCAGAGGAAGAAAGAGGAGGAAGAGCTGATCGGTCTCAAGGAGAGAATTGTAATTCCCAGTTTTGATCTTTCCATTTTTTTTTCTCTTTTATGACTTTAATTTACCAGAAAAAAACATTCTGTACTCACTTTTCTCTTTACTTTGTACTAATTTTCTCCATGTTGGCCATTCGGTCCATCTGTCCTCAGGAGCGGCGGCGGGCAGAACGAGCAGAGCAGCAGCGTGTTAGAGCAGAGAAAGAAAGAGACAGACAGACAAGGATTGCGGTAAATTAGAAATCAAACTTAAAACTTAGTAAATAAAATGTTCAATTGCTCTCAAAGTTGTATGTGGAATTTAATACAGAATATCAAAGTGAAATATAATGTCTGCGCTCTCTCATCAGGAAGAGCGCCAGAGAAAAGAGGATGAGGAGGCTAAGAAGAGAGCAGAAGACGAGGCCAAGAAGAAGAAGGTTTTGTCCAATATGGGGGCAAACTTTGGTGGCTTCTTAGCCAAGGTAAGTTACTGAGTCTTACCATAAGTACATTAATGTACCATTAATACATGTTTGTACATGAGTGTTTTTGTGTTTGTGTTTTAGGCAGAGCAGAAAAGAGGGAAGCGTTTGACTGGACGAGAGATCAAGAGAAAGACTCTTTCAGAGAGACGCTCTCCTCTTGGCATCGAAAATCTCAGAGAGGATGGGTTGAGGTGACCACACACATACAAATCCATGTTATTACAAATAATATAATATAACAATATGCATCTATGCTCATATAGACAGATAGTTATGTTTTCCATTATGGAAGATGTGCAAATCTATACTTTCTCATATAAAAGTCTTGTGTCTTTTGAGACTAGCATGTTTTTTTCCATGCTCCATGAAGAGTTGTTTTGCATCATCATCTGTTCCTTACTCCCACAAAACAGGCAGCGAGCTCAGGAGATGTGGAACTGGATTTACCAGCTGGAGTCAGAGAAGTTTGACCTCTTGGATCAAATGAAGAGACAGAAATATGAGGTGTGGTGACTTTGAACTGAAGTTTGATAAATGTGGGTGCTGTTGGTACTGGTGAAATATTTAACTGTATGAAACCTAAATGTGTTTGAATAGGCAAATCTGTGTTTAGTTTAGCTAGATAAAGCCGGGTAGAAAGTGAAAATGCATGAAAAAACACTGAATTTATCTAAAAATGACTTCCTCTTTAACAGATTGTTGTTCTGCTGAACAGGATTTCTCACGCTCAAAAGTTGTAAGTAACATTAAGTTGATTTTGTTTCAAGTCGTTGTGAACACAACAAATTCATGCAGAAACATGCACCTCTTTGCTAGGACACACATGACAAATTAAAACAAAATGTGTTCTAAAGTCAGCTCAAAATTTCAAACATGTTTAATATCATCCAACTCAATGGATTCATAGTCTAAAGCTAAAAACCAACTAACATAGACTTGTTCAGGCTGCAAATCGGGGTAAAAATTCATGTAGTATTGAATTTTTAGAAGTAAAAGTAGTATTCCAGCCTTAAAGGGATAGTGCATCCAAAGATTCTGTCATCATTTACTCATTTATGCCATTCAAAACATGTATGCATTTCTTTCAAAAAGAAGATATTTTGAAAAGTATTGATAGCCAAGCAGTTTCAGTTCCCATTGACTTGCATTGTATTTTTGTCCATACAATGGATGTCAATGGGAACCGAAACTTGCCTAGTTTCCAACATTCTTCAAAATGTCTTATTTCATGTTCCACAGAAAAAAAGAAAGAAAAAAAATGTTTTAAAGTTGAGTGAAGGCGATGTATGTAAATGATGACAGAATTTCTTAAGCATTTTTCTTTCATGAAAAAGACTATAATAATCTCTTTTTATACAATAACAATAATCTTTTTCTTTATCACAGCAAAAAAGTCCATGGTAAAGGAAAGGTCGGAGGTCGCTGGAAATAAGACATTGGAGAAATTCTGAAAAGCCAACATGGATGCTTTTACTTCTGACTCTTCTGACAATTTCACAGTCTCTGCAATGATTAACATTTCTGAATATGTTCAAAACCTATCTCAGATCTGATGTGCTTGGATTAGATTAATCACTTCTGCTTGTTTTATTCTCATTTGTAAGGCACATTGGATAAAAAGTGTCTGCAAAAAAAATAAATAAATGTCAAAAGCATCCGATTTGTCACTTATTTGTCGAGAGATTTTTAGCAAAGTAGACTGATCATGCAACTGAAACCATTCCTCTCCAAAAGAGAAGAGGAATGTATGTTCAGGAAATGAAAATAAACTGTGTGTTAGAGAGAAGTGTCTGTGACGTGATTTTAATATGTTTGCCTTCATTCATAGTGTTTAAAATATGGCCTGAGAATCCTGTTTCCATGATGCTGCACAAAAATTGTGGTTGCAGCTCACATGTCTGGCTATTAATAGCAAAAGTAATTTCTATGTACTTTCCGAAATTTTTTCATCGGGTTTGCTGAAGTAAAATTTGATGTTATCATTTGCCAGGGAACTCAAAAGTTGAAACCTCAGATGATCTGGTGAAGTCTCTTGTGCTGGAGTGACAGTGGTAAAGTAGGAAAAAATTGTGCGAGGGAGGTAATCAGTGTTCACCTCTTTCATAAACCATCATTATGCCATATAGCTCCGAGCAAATATTTGTGCTTCAATCACAAGTGCAATTGTAAAAGAAAAAAGGTGTGTACTTAGCTAAGGCTCTATGAAGGCAATCGGCAGGCCCACATTAACATTATATACTATGACTTAATGGAAGCCTAAGCAATGATTTAACATACTTTTATTTTTTACTTTTTAGATTAACTCATTCTAGTGGGCTGCATTTATAGAGATATAATTAAATTGGTCCCACTTAATATTACCTGTAATGGAACAAGTTTTATTGGTATGATTAGGTTTAAGTGTGAGTTAGGGTGGGTCAGCAGTGTAATTACAGATACAGAAATTAATTACAGATCTTATTAGGCTACATGCAGGTATTCCTTCCCTAGGATACAGCAGCATTCCTTCCCTTTAAAAAAATATATATAAATAAGAAATATAATAAAATAATAAATAATAATAATAATAATTCATAAATAAATGATTTATATAATACATTCTATATAGAATATAATATATTGATTAAATTAAATTAAAATTACTGACATTTTTTAACTAACCTGACTTTGTTGATCTGCTATCGCCATCTGGTGGCCGGCATGTTCGTTCACACTAAATTAGTAGGTTTTCATGCAGAGAACTCTCCTCAAGTGTTTGGAATTTATGGAAGCCCGTTTCCGCCACAAAAAAAAAAAAAAAAAAGATTAATTGCGACTTTTTATCTCAGAATTCTCACATTTTAACTCACAATTGACCCTTCGCCGGGAGTTTGATTGACAAGCGATCTAACCAATCAGAACGCCGCATCCGCCATTTTGTCCGACAAAGCAGCCAGTAGTTAGAAGAGTAACCTCGGTGGACTTAAACTTGAAAAATTGTGTATATTGACGTCTTTCCGCGTTTGAAACAACATTAATTCTCATGTTCATTCATGTTTATTTGATGTTATAAATGGACTAGTAGGAAGAGATGATCGGTTCACGAGCCTCTTGAGCTGAGGCGCTACAGCAATCTATCACGACCATGGTCACGACATATTAAAGAGCCAGAAAACGGGTTTTATTGTTTGAATTTCTTTAAAAACTACACAGTTTGAAAGCTGGGACTTTGTTTAATATCATTAGTAACTTACTCTGTCTTGTCTGTCGACATGTTGTCAGTGTCCTCTTTGCTCCGCGATGTATTTTTCACTGCATGTGGTGTAACAGCGCCACGGCTTGTCGGACAAAGCAACAGTAACGAAGGGGGGCGGGTCTTTGCGAAGGGTCAATTGCGAGTTTATATCTCACAATTGCGAGTTATAAAGTCATAATTCTGAGATATAAAGTCTCAATTGCGTGATTAAAAAGTCAGAATTCTGACTTTTTTTCTCGCAATTCTGACTTTTTTTCTCACAACTGTGTGGAACGTTATTTCTCACAGTTCTTACTTTGCTTGCGTTTTCTTTCATTGCGACTGACCATCAGGATTGCTGCTTTTTTATTATTATACATAAAAGAGGACATCATAAAGGATTATTTTTAGCGCCGATTTACCAATAAAGAAATTTAGATTTTACTGAAGGAGACACACACCAAGATTAGTCTCCGGACATATGCATTATGCAGGAATATGCATATACAGGTCCTTCTCAAAAAATTAGCATATTGTGATAAAGTTCATTATTTTCCATAATGTAATGATAAAAATTAAACTTTCATATATTTTAGATTCATTGCACACCAACTGAAATATTTCAGGTCTTTTATTGTTTTAATACTGATG
>RJVU01080352.1:1362320-1385785 GCA_003731715.1 Anabarilius grahami | reverse complement strand
AATAAAAGACCTGAAATATTTCAGTTGGTGTGCAATGAATCTAAAATATATGAAAGTTTAATTTTTATCATTACATTATGGAAAATAATGAACTTTATCACAATATGCTAATTTTTTGAGAAGGACCTGTAGAATGTTTCTACCTTGTACATGAGCACAGCGTTTCAAGGAGAAAAAACTGCTTTTACTGCCATCTAGTGGGCTTAATACTAAAACACCAATTCCTATCATGTTTCATCAACTTTGCAACTCAAGGGTAGAATCATGCAATTCTGCAAATTACAGTTGAGGTATTTGGGGAATAAAAGCTGTTTTTAACAGAATGGATACACAAATGAATTTGACAATAATAACAATATAATAGTAATAATAATAAGAATCAGCTGTGGCGGAGGCGCAATAAATCAGACAAAGTTGAAGTGGCACATTTTATACACCAACAGCTTCAGACTTCACGGCAGCACGGCTATCGTTGGATGCACTGTTACAGACAGAAACACTGACCGTCAGTTAATTGCGTGATATAAAGTCAGAATTGTGAGTTATAAAGTCAGAATTCTGACTTTTTTTCTCGCAATTCTGACTTCTTTTCTCACAATTGCGAGTTTATATCTCAGAATTCAGACTTTATAACTCGCAATTAATCTTTTTTTTTTTTTTTTGAGTTTTTGGCGGAAACGGGCTTCCATAGGAATTTGATGCATTTATAAGTTAAAGCTGCTGTCCCTAACTTTTTTTGGTTTTAAAATGATCCAAAGTCAATTTCTGAGCAAGTACATAACCAGCCAGTGTTCAAAACTATCTCCTTACCTTAGCCCGATTCATAAGCTTGTGATAATGTTTTCTAATTCAAATGGTACTGGTAAGTTGCCGCGGGAAATTCGAGCATGTCGCCGTTCATCTTTGCGTCATTACGTCACGCCTGTTAACACAAAGAACGAGTCCCAGCTAGTAGACCATGGGTGCTTCTCAAACGGAATGCTGCATCCTACCGAGGTTACGTCCTTCCTAGTTCAGTCCTTCAGAGGCTTGTACGCTCGAGTATTCCTCAGCATTAAACACTATAATGAGACGGTTTAATAAGTGCGCATGGCTACGTCACACATCACATCCGCCCCCACCATCACGGGCCACGCCACAAAAATACATATAAAACTTAATGTTGGAAAAATACTTTGTATTACAAATCTTTATATTATCTGGCTTTCTATTAATGCAATACCATGAATCACATCCATCTGCAGTCTCCCAGTGGCTTACATTATTGGCTTACGTTATTTGAGGATCCTGCAGGTGGCGGATCATTTATAGCCTTTTCTCACAGCAGCTGGAATAATTAAACTTATCATTTTGATGCCGGATTGTATGGTATGACAAATGGAATATTAGAGATTATACTGTACAGAAATTAAAATCTACAGGTAATGCAATACACACTAACGTAGTCACACAATGCTGATGTTGTTAACAATAACAATTTCAGAACAAGGTACAACAATAATAATAATAATTTGCACGATTTGATGTGATATGAGCTAAGTGATCGTTAGATTTAATCACCATTGGTAGCGTGATTTATCGTAATGCTTTTTTTTCCTCAGTTGGTCAGAACAAAAGTGGCAGATTTGTTACTTACTTGTTCAGACATTTTCGGGTGAAAATTCTTATTTTGTTCATACTTCCAAGACTACAATCTGTGATTCCGAAGTACCTGTACAATATCCACCGGTGCGGTGACAGACAGCCACACATTATCCTCAAAGCATTAGATTCATCCGCGCTGAGGAGCCGTGCCGATGCACAACCCAGGTAAAGATGATAATTCCATAAATAACTGCAATTGCAGGTTTCAAACAGAGATGGCGACAAAGAGGCAAAACCTACGGACTGCAGCTTTAATGGCCAAACATATCATTACAAAAGTTCACAATGCTGTTGCAGATTAAATATAATGTGGATAAAATTATGTATTTTTGTCAGGTTAGATACTGATAATTAATCACTCAAACCCCTTTATCTGAACCTCTCTACCGTTGGTCTCACACATCCTCTGTTTATAGTTTTTTTAACACTTGTTTGTAGTCCAACGTGCAATGGGTTGTGGGCAATAGCCGTTAGAGTGTGCACGGATCTGCATTTCGGATTCTAACCGGGAAAAGTAGACCATCCGGGTATCTTTGGAAAACTAATTTCAACATACTACAATTTGGGACGTATTAATTCTAATTTCGAATACTATTTATGACGGATAGTATGCGAATTAGGACGCAGCATACATTTTTGTTCAACCTATGTGGTTGGGACAGAAGGGATACAGCAATGGCTGGAAGTGAAGCAAGTCTTGCAAAATCTCGCCACGAATCACAAACAATTGTTGGATAACTGGCAATCGGTTATTGTCAACGATTCCCCTCAAAGGGTTGTTTTGATCATAAATGTAGGGGTTTTGACGATGACAAAGTTCGTAATTTGGACAAAAGACAAGGCTTTTGGTGTGGACGGTGAGTTTTTGTAGCTCTGAAATGACAAGATATAAATCAGTCGGGTTTTATTTGGTGATGTTGTGCCGAGAACACTAATTTACTGTAGTTAACTTAATTTTACAGACCCCAAACCAGGATCCCAAAAATTATGTGGGAACACCAATATGTTCCTTTTGATGGGATACCCTTCATGGTGGTGGGGAAGAGGGTCCACTCCTATCACCAAGGGGTAGACAAGCACAAACATCGGCTACAACTGGTAGGCCTATGTCAATAAACGTTTAGCCTACATGCACTTTGCCTCAGTTATCCATAGGCAGTGGCTATTCATATGTGTAGAATCAGAAGTAGCTTATTTAAAAAGCCGTCATGCTACTTCATATGTTAGCCTTTCCAACCAAGTAACCTATGGGTGTTAAATATCAACACAGATGGAATGTCTATCAGTCAGGCCAATCACAATGCATGAACAAAACAAACTGTATATAGAGTGCCCCAGGGATGACGCATTTTTGTAGGCAAAACCCGGAAGCGAGTTAGCATTTTAGGACTTCCGGTTCCAACGCCATAAAGTCTATGGGTTTTTTGAATGGGTTTTTGCTAAATGGCCTGAAATAAGATCTGTGGTTAACAAAGCCTCTAAATACTTTCACGTTTTGATCTATGACATAAAACACACCAGTTATAACCCACTTGTGATTTTTTAAACTTTTATTGTGTCTTAAAATCGGCGGTTGCTAACAAATTGCTAAAAGGGACTACTTCCTTTGGCGGGGACTTTAGACGTCATCGTTAAAAACGGGACATTTGGACAGCATTTCTCATGGAAAAGTGGATAAGTATTCATACACAGCGCAGATCATAATCAGTGAGCATGTTTTTAAATAGAGTTGTTTTCTAAATAAAGTTTGAGGACGCTTGGTGGTGACGACGTTGATCCGCGACCATGGTGTGCTGTAGTCCGTTTATAGCCTACTGTTAGCTTTTTATATCTGACGACTTTATTTAGGCTTCAAAATCTATAAATGTTGTGTTAACTTGTAAAGATTATCTTGATAGACAAAACGTGTAAGTGTCATAACCCTTTGTTAAACACAGCTTATTTTCTGCGATTTTCCAAAAGTCTATGGGGAAAATGCATAGGCTTTCGATCGATGGAACCCGTGCACCGCTAACTTCTGGGTTGGCCTACAAAAACGCATCATCCTTGGGGTACTCTATTGTGTAATGTATTTAGCTTGATGACCACTCAGACCATTGTTATACAGAGAGGCGAAGTCTTCTTCAAGACTCGAAGAATCTGGACTGCCCAGCCAGAATATATGTGGTTCATCTAATCAGATTCCCTGATTACAAGGTGTATATTTATATTTATTCAGTGATTGATCTATGAATGTTATGACTGGCTTGTTCTACTCTGTAACATAATTAAGGGACCCAACAACAAAGTTTCAGTTTTAAAGCAAAATAAAACTTTTAGCAAAAAATAAATATATTAAATGTCTTGGGGAATGTGAATATGTAATGCCTTGTGTGTGTGTGTGTGTGTGTGTGGATGTAATGAATGAATGTTATGTGAAGAAAACAAAAGTCAGAGAGATGGTATGAGGGAGAAAGAAAGCAATGTGTCAGTGTAAAGGGAATAGGTATAGGTGCCTACAAGTAAGAAAATGAGTTGGTATTGTATGTTTTTTCAGATACCTGGTGACATTCAGAAACAGAGGAATCTGAGACATGCCTTAACAACAAACCTATCAGCAGTGAAGTTTGAGGAACAATTTGTTGCATGCTTCCCAGGGATCGAGGAGCACAAAAACCATCCTGTGGTTGGAGAGGTGTGGAAGATTATTATTTTAACTGTGCCTAAGCTGTGTGTCTAGGCAAACGTTCTATGGATAAAGAGAGTGTGTCAGTGAAAGAGCGAGTAGAACTGACAGGTATACTTCTTCTTCTTCTTTGGGTTTTTACGGCAGCTGGCATCCAGTTTGTTGCATTACTGCCACCTACTGTACTAAATTTCCTTTATACTATATTCTCTTCTCCAATCCAGTTTCTTTTAAAAAATCTAATAAATATTTCCTGCCTTTTTGTTTCTCTGCACACTCTAAAATACCTTTAACACTTGCCTCTACCCTTCCTAAACTCTGTAGCTGGGTCATCATTTCTTGCCTCTCTTGATTAAACCTTCCACAAGATATTAAAACTTGCTCAACCGTCTCATACTCCTGACAATGTGTGCACATTCCTGTTGGGTGTTTTCCCATAATATGTAAAGTGCCATTAAGATTGCTATGCCCCATTCTTATTCTACTTAAAATGACTTGTTCTCTCCTACTCATACCATTATCTCTTGACACACCCACTCTGTTTCGTATTGAATATATGAAAATATGATCATATAACACCAATTTTATCATCTCTACACTGGTTACCCATTAAGTTCCGTATCGATTATAAAGTATTGCTAATGACCTATAAGGCTCTAAATAGTTTAGCTCCTGTGTACTTAACCGATCTTCTATCGCCCTACAATCCTTCACGCTCCTTAAGATCACAAAACTCTGGACTTCTGGTTGTACCTAGGATATCTAAGTCCACTAAAGGAGGGAGAGCGTTTTCACATTTGGCTCCGAAACTCTGGAATAGCCTTCCTGATAATGTTCGGGGCTCAGACTCGCTCACCCAGTTTAAATCTAGATTAAAGACGCATCTCTTTAGCCAAGCATTCACATAATGCATCTCATATCAGAGCAATTGCACATGATTATCTTTGCTTAATGTTATGAACAGCAGCTACGCTAATTACTCTCCATTTGCTTTTCTGTTTTGCCTCGGGACACCCGTCCCGAGGTGACCTGAGAGTACATCAGCTTCAGTTTGGATCCGGCCTCTTAAGAAGACCTCAGATGACCAACACCTGTGAAGAGACGGCGCCAACTCCTGCGAGGACTCGAGAAGACGCAATCATCTGGATCAACATGCACATTGCACAAATTCTATATCTTGATTATTGTTAATGTAATTCATTTTTCCAGGAGCTCATTGCTTCTACGTTAAGTTAAACTGCTAACAGTGATTGTAAATTGTAAATTATTACATTATTTGCTAACTGCATTCTTTAAATTGTAATGTTGACATGCATTCTCTGTAAAGCTGCTTTGAAATGATATGTATCGTGAAAAGCGCTATACAAATAAATGTGAATTGAATTGAATTGAATATAAATGTCTCCCTTTTGTTTCATTCTGCCACTGTTTCTGCCACTTATCCATTATTTCTTTCCACACTATGCTCTTTCCCTCTGACTTAGATAACCTAATATTGATTTCAACATTTTCCTTTTTAGTTGCCATTTTTGCCAATTTATCTGCCCTTTCATTACCCGCAACACCTGAATGAGCCGGAACCCACATAAAAACAATACTCTTCCCCTGCCTAACTGCTGTTGTATAAATAAATAAAATATCATAGATCAATCCTTTATGGTTTCTAGCTGTGCCTGATTTAATACTCAAAAGAGCAGATACAGAGTCACTACATACTAAAAACTTGTTGGCGCCACTTTCTACAATCCATTCTATTGCTACTAAAATAGCAACTAATTCCTAAACCAGTGGTATTTGTTTCTTTAGATCCATCTGTAAAGATCTGAATACAGTTCTTATATTTATACTCCACATATCTATGGTATTCTTCTACTATATCAGATGTCCTATCACATTGCCTGGCCTTTAATAGCTCTAAATCTACCTCTGTACAATCTAAAACCCAAACTGGTTTAATTGGCCATATTACAGTTTCCTCAAATTCTCTATCATATATTCCTACATCTTTTGCTATTTGGTGTCCTGTCCAACCAAAGCTTTCTGTATATACTTTCTCCTTCTCCCAACTTAACTGCAATACCTTTTTCCCTGGATGATATTCTCCATGCCCTTTAATATTAATCCAATAGTTGGCTGCTAACTGAAGTCTACGTAGCCCCAAAGGCATTTCCCCAGCTTCCACCTGCATTGCACATACTGGTGTTGTTTTTACTGCCCCTAAACAAATTCTAATTTCGCTAACATAGACTTTGATGCTGATCTATATACAGTGCAGCCATAATCTATCCTTGATCTTATCATTGCTATATAAATATATTTCAAAGCTGTAAAATTAGCTCCCCATTTTAAACCTGAAAGACATCTCATAACATTTATTACTTTCCTGCACATATCAACTTTATACATTATATGTTGTTTCCATGTTAATTTTTTGTCAAAATAAACTCCAAGGAACCGAAAGCATTCAACACTTTCTAAACAATTTCCATACAGCTTCAGCTGATTCCCTCCAGCCTTTTTCTTTGTAAAAAACATAACTTTAGTCTTAACGATTGAAAATTTAAAACCCCATTTTACACCCCAACCTTCCACTTGATTTATTCCCTCTTGTACTTTCCTCACTAAATACTCAATATTTCTTCCTCTTTTCCATAACGCCCCATCATCAGCAAACAAAGACCTACCCATATCTATTGGTACACTTGAAAAAATTTCATTAATCATAATGGAAAACAGCGTAGGACTCAGAACACTTCCTTGAGGTGTTCCATTCTCTACTACATACTGCTTAGATACCTCTACACCAATCTTCACTTGTATCATTCTTCTATCAAGGAAATCCATAATCCAGTTAAAAGTTTTCCCTCCAATTCCCATTAGATGCATTTTGATTAAAAGACCCTCTTTCCACAACATGTCATATGCCTTTTCAATGTCAAAGAATACTGCTACAACTGTTTCTTTATTTATTTGGGCTTTCCTCACTTCATCCTCTAGACATATTATTGGGTCCATCGTACCTCTTCCTTTTCTAAATCCACTTTGATTTGCAGTTATAATGTTTCTACTTTCCAAGAAGTGCGTTAACCTCTCATTTATCATACGCTCCATTATTTTACAAACATGTGATGTCAAAGCTATAGGTCTATAATTTCCTGGTCTACTATCATCCTTTCCTGGCTTTTTTATTGGTATAATTGTTGCTTCTTTCCAACTTCCTGGTATACTGCCTTCTTCCCATACTTTATTATATAGTATTAATAGTTTCTCAAGACTTTCTTCACTTAAGTAATTTATCATGCAATAGCATACTTCATCTTTACCAGGAGCTGTATTTCTAGCTTTCTCCAGAGCTCTCTTTAACTCCCCCATACTAAACTGAGCATCCATCACTTCATCATAATTATCTTTCCTACATAACACATTCGTATATTCCAATTTTGTTTTTCCCCTACCTTTCCTTCCTTCTTCAGACAAATTATTAGAGCTATTTATCTTTGCAAAAACTCTTGCCAATAACTCCACTTTCTCTTTATTTGTTACCGCTGTCTCATTTCTCTCAACCAACACCGGATAATTCCATTCTTTCCTGTCTCCTCCCATTCTCTTTATCATCTTCCATACTTCTCCTATCGGTGTTTCATTGCCAATTGTATTGCAATACTCCTCCCAAAATTCTCTCTTTGCCCTTCTTATTGTCCGCCTCACTACTGCTTGTGCTTTCCTATACCTAATTAGATACTCAAAATTATGAAATCTTTTTAATAATTTAAATGCCCTATTCCTGTTCCTTACTGCTTCCTTGCATCTATCATCCCACCAAGGCATTACTTTCCTCTTTCCATTTTCACTACTCCTAGGGATAGACTCAATTGCCGCCAATTCTATCCCCTGCTTAATTTTCTCATCTAATTTTATTATATCATCTTCACTATCTATCTGACTAAAGTATACATTACTTATTTCCTGAAATTTCTTCCAGTTTGCCTTTTCAAACTTCCATTTTGCGCTCATTTTGACTTTTTCCAGTTGAACTTCCATATTTATCTTGCACCAGATTGGATAATGATCACTTCCAACAGTTCCTTCTTGATGTACTGTCCAGTTACATTTTACTGCCATACTGCTTGACACTAATGTGAGGTCAAGGACTGACTCTTTTCCCGACCGAACATCCACTCTTGTACTTCTGCCATCATTTAGACATACTAAATTCATCTCATCTAATAACTCCTCTATAATCTGACCATTATTATCTGTTCTTTCACTACCCCATAGCGTATTGTGCCCATTAAAATCACCACACCATACAACATTACCCTTATTCTGACTTACTATTTCCTCTAGATTTTTAAGATCTAACCTCTTGCATGGATTATAAAGATTAACAATTACTATTTCTTTTTTCTTTATCCATACTTTCACTACAACATACTCCTGTTCTCTTCCAACCTCTATTATTCTATATGATATTCCCTGTCTTATAAAGGTAACACATCCTCCTCCACCACCCTCTTCCCTATCCCGCCTCACTGCAACATAACCGTACAATATAAAATCTAATCTTGGTCTTAGCCAGGTCTCCTGAACACATATTATGTCTGGTCTTTCTTTTCTACTTAGTACAAACTTTTTAAAATCCTGTCCATTTGCAATCAAGCTTCTCGCATTCCACTGTAGTATTAACACAATTAACAGCCACCACATACCATCTCTTGACTGGCCTGCATTCTCAATTCCTCATTTATCTCTTCCCATTTTAGCCCTATCATATTCAAATGATGCTCAGCTGCTTTAACAATAATCTGAATCCTCTCTGTTTTTGATTTGATTTCAAATGTTGCATTTATCACCCCTGCTATAAACGTCACTAATTTCTTCTTTTCCATCCATGCCTTCTTAACTTGACTTTCTTTCATCACTGCTTGCTCTCCGGTACTTCTCCCCTTACTTTGTTTTTCCTGTCCTGTACCAACTTTACAGCATCAGCATATGATACTTTTTCCCTTACTTTAATTTGATGCACCTCCACTTCTTTTTTATATACTTCACATCCCCAGTATGCAACACTATGGCTTCCTCCACAACTGCAACATTTTGGTCTTACTCCCTCTCCACACTTTCCATAATCATGGTCCCCCCCCCCGCATCTAGCACACTTCCTTTTTCCCTTACATACCTTTTGCTACATGTCCAAATTCTTGGCAATTATAACATCTTGTGGGTTTTGGATAGTATTCCCTTACACTGTATTTTAGAAAACGAAAATACACCTCTTTTGGAACCACTTTTTCCTCAAATTCAATAAGGATAGTCTCAGATTCTTTTTTCTCTACACCTCTAATCATTCTTTTTGCGCTAAGCACCCTGTTATCTGTTGCTTTCACCTGCTCTTCTAAATCCTTTATGGAACCCCATAAATCACTCCTTTACAACCACTGCTTCTTTTCTCACCAACTCTCACTACCTTAATGATTTTGACTTTCCCAATGTTTGCCATTTTCTTTGCTTTGTCTACTTGCACTTCAGTATTACATCCTATTAGCAGATTCCCATCTCCTAATACTCTTGCATATTTTACTTCCCCAACCTGTCCTCTTATGATATTTGTCAGCTTAATCGGATCCATCTTTTTAACACCTCCTTCATTCTCAAATCTAACTACTATATTCAATGACTCCTCTCCTACTTTCCTGGGTTCTCTTCCCTCATTCTCTGACTCTCCTATGCTGGAAGTTTATTCTTTTCTTCTTTTCCGGCCTTTTTCCTTTCTATCCTTCATCATTTCAATCCACTTACTTTCCCTTCGACCATCTTCCTCACTTTCTTCAATACTATCACTATCAACTTCCATCCCTCTTTCTGTCATGTAAGATTGCCAAGAATCTTCTGACAATATCGTTCCGGACCTATACAGGCCGTCGGTCGATATTCCCACAAGTTCTCTGCAATACTCACAAATCCTACTCTTTCCTTGAGTATCACAATCACCGTTAGATGATATATTCACTGTTTAAAGATTGTTTGTCACACGTCGCTCCTTTCAACGGGCTCACAGACTTCCCCTTCCGTCTCCCAAAACCCTGACAGGTATAGAATAGGAAAAGTGCATTTATATGTGTATGTAATCTGTGTGTGTGTCACAGTCTGTTCTGTTTCTGTTCTCATGGACATTCAGTTTGTTTTCTCATATTATATGTCTGCCTTTGTTTGTAATTCCCGCCACTCCTTGATTATCATGATCACTTCATTATTAGTTCATTCTGTTCAGCTGTTGCTCGTTACCTTGTTTGTGTTCCTATATAAGTTCTTCCTTTTCATTCACTCCTTGTCCGTTCTCCGTCTTAGTTAGTGTGTTGCTGTCTGATCATCTGTTTGCTGGAAATACCATTAAACCTGTCTTTTTGGATTTATTATCTGTGTCTGCCTTCCCGCAACCACCGTGACAGTGAGCGTTTGTGTGAGTATATCTGTGACTGAGACAATAAACTATGTGTCTTGTGGGTGGTGGCCGTGCCAATTTATCTAATAGATTTTGTTTAATAATTAAAAAAAATAAAATAAAAAATTATACTGCGGTGTTAAACTATATGATTGACATTGCCAAGTTACATAATGTGACATTTAGAAGATTATATGTTTTGGTGAAAGGGTATGAATGATTGTGAATGATGGTGTTGTATGGAATGAAAGAGAGTGTCTGATGAGACACTGAGGCAAATCAATTATGCCAAAAATGGTTGTATCCAAATTAATATGTGGGTCCACTGGGCAGATGTGCCCAATAAAATAATGGCCATGGAGGAACTTGGCTAAGTATCCTGGTAAGTACCTAGGTTATTGTTGTGGGGAAGGAAAAACAATGCCACACTTGCGCAGCATAAAACATGGAAAGGCAAAGCAAGCTTTTGAAGAAATTGATTCTGGAATCCACTGCCGCTTCAATATATATCTTTTAAGTTATTAATCAACATTTATATTTGTTAAATTATTTGAATGACTTCTTCAATGTATGTTAAAGCATTTATTTTCCTTTGCAAACACTAGAAAATAATTTTGAATATTGTCTGTACCTCTCACTGAGAGATAAGAACATGTTATTATGTTTTGGGAAAGTTTCCTGCTCAGAGCAGAGCTCAGATCAACTTCAGCCTTGAAGAAGCTGTGAAACATGTATCTGTGTATGTGCGCTAAGTGTTCTGTGCAGGTCCTTTGTACTGGTGGACAACTTACACTCTGCTTGAGACCAGCAGACGTCATGTCATGACCCCAAAAAGACATACAGTACCTAAAATCCAGAGTCCCCTCGTCAGCATCCTGACAAATGGAGATATGCTTCTGACTATCTGTCCATGTGTGGAAGATTACCAAATTTGTCTATTTTCCTTACATGTGAGATGATTTGGAGCAGATGTGGGCCAACCAATAGAGGGTATGCACGTGACGTCACCGTCGACTGTTATGACTGCGGTTATGCCCACTGAGTGGCACAAAGACTGAGCGGCAGCATTGGTTTTCAGCGTGAATGCGGCGAAAAACCAACAAAACACATCCAAAATGGAAAAGAGCTTTGTGATTGACTGTACAAATGGCTTTGACACAAAACCTGAGGTACATATTTAAAAACAGCCAAAAGCTACAGAAAAAAGAAGCAAATGGATCACTGCAATTCACACAAAAAGCAGGACTCCAGGCAGAGAAACATGGATTTGCAGTTATCATTTTGTGTCAAATTGTTGGATTTTGAGGTAAAATCATACCCTATATTGTATTGTTATATATTGTGTTGACAACTCCACAATTAAGTATTTACCATCTTATATTCTGCATAATTGTGAGGTTTTTAAATAAAAACTGACAAAAAATATACAAGCTTTAGGGCTGGACAATATGACGATATATATAACATTGATATAAGTGATTACTCGGATTTAAACCTGCCTATACTGTAGTTATATAAAATATTCACAGGCAGATTTCCTTTGTTTTCCCCGGCATCGAAATCAGGCACATATAAATGTCAGGAAACACGACTCCTGGCTGCATGTCAATATCCATGGATTATGTTTATTTGACAAATTGTAAGGAACACTTTCAAGTCCAACATTTAGTGTAATTCGTTTGTTTTACTCGGTTTTTGCAGTTTCCCCTATTAAATCCAGTCACGCAGCAGGTTCTTTTGCCACTCAGTCCAGCTGAGGGAGCGCGTTCCGGCGGGAAAGTGACGTCGATGCATACCCTCTATAGAAAAGAGGAAGTGGAAAGCGAGAGGGAAAGACAAGAGACATAAGATGAAGACATGGAAAGTTGTCATGAAATAACTTGACATTATAATGTTTTTATAACTATGTCATCCACAGACAAGGCTGAACCAATTGCAAAATCGTAATTATACACTCTAAAAAATGTTTGGTTAAAAACAACCCAAGTTGGGTTGAAAATGGACAAACCCAGCAATTGGGTTGTTTTAACCCAGTGGTTGGATTAAATGTTTGCCCAACCTGCTGGGTAGTTTTATTTAACCCAACTACTGATTAAAAATGACTATATGGCTGGCTTAAAATGAATCCAAAATAGTTGAGAAATTAAAAATCAGACACATAATTACTAGAGGCAACAATAATAATCAAAAGGTGTACATTTATTAATAAGCAATTTAATAAATGTTTATTGTTTGTTATTCATTATCTTATTAATAAATGCTCATTTATTAAACATATTAATAAATGTTAATTTCCAGCATATTTTGGGTTCATTTTAAGCAAGCAATAAAGTAATTTTTATACAACAGTTGAGTTAAATAAAACTACCCAGCACGTTGGGCAAACATTTAACCCAACCACTGGGTTAAAACAACCCAATTGCTGGGTTTGTCCATTTTCAACCCAACTTGGGTTGTTTTTAACCCAGCATTTTTTAGAGTGTATATTTCAGAATCTTTTACTCCATTCTCCATCAAATATGAATGGAGACGTTTGGTTCTGAAATCTCCACCGGAGTGCAATTGCACTAATCTGGTCATTGGTAATGAGACTGGGGCCCGGTTTCACAGACAAGGCTTAACCTAAGCCAGGATTAGACCTTAGTTCAATTAGGATTTTTAAGTTGCTTTTATAAACATACACTAGAAAAAGACATTACTGGTGTGCATCTTGAGAAAAAACAATGACACTGACATATTTTAAGATCTGTCAGTCCAAGTTACTTTCAGTTAAAGGTACAATATGTAATATTTTCACAGTAAAATATCCAAAAATGACTAGGCTAGTGTTATATATTTTGTCCAGCTGATTACTAACAATATATCTAATGTTTTCAACTAGTTGTAAATCATGAGAAAATTCCCATTCTAAACAGTGACACGGGGCAGTGCAGTCGCCTGTCAATGACGTCAGTTACCCTTTGTTACCGCCTTTACTGACGTAGAAACCACATGACAACAGTGTCGTGGACTAAAGCGGAAGCAGCGCCGGCGATTGTGTCATAATAAAAGTCCCGCTGCTCGTGAGGCATGTGTGTTGATCAATCGCTCCAGCAACCTTGTTCAGCTCCCACAACACTCGGTCCTGCTCTGCTTCGTACTACAGTAACGTTAATAATCGCATCCATTAACATGTTTTCTTCCCAAGTCCTATTGCACCATCTGTTGAGATGGAGACCACATGTCCCAAGATTCCACACTCAAACTTGCCGTCATCAAGCTACGCCTTTGTTTTGAATAGGCCTCTAGCGACCTCTAGCGGACAAAATTATCGCATACTGCACCTTTAAAACAGCTCAAACATGCATTTTAGTCTGGGACTAGCTTAAGCCTTGTCTGTGAAACCGGGGGTGGGTGACTTAATTTAGTCAATTTAATTTAGTCTGAATTGTGAAACTGCACTCTGGGTAAAAACAATGAAGGTTTTATTAAGTCTCAGAGGGGGGAAATGTGGAAGATTTGTATTAATCAGAATATAAAGATTTAAGTATAATATAGCCATTTTTATTCTCCTATTCTAATCATGTATCTGACTATGTCTGTGTAAGAGGCCGGTGAGAGAATGGAATGTGCTTGTGTATGTTGGAGCCTCTCGCTCTGCATCTGCCATTAGATGGATGGTAACTGTGCCTAAGCTGTGCGTCTTGTCCTGCCATTAAAGAATATTTACAGGATGAGCAGCGGCCTCTAGTGTATATAGGTTGGAGTCACTCGTTCCATTTTTGAAAACAGACTAGATTCACAGCCAATAAATGGAGAATTGATAAACAATATTGGTGCAGAGTTTGAAAATGTATAAGATGTATTAACACCACCTCGGCGTATATAATATTATATTACAGCAATACCCCCGCAGACACACCAGCAAGACAAAAGGCAAAAGTGTAGGAGCTTACTGTGCAAAATTTCAGATCTCACATCTATGGAGTGAGCCATTTCTGGACTCCTTGACTGTTCAACTGGACGACCCTTTGGAGGATGTGAGGCGTCATACTCCTCATAATGACACCCTTTCCCTGTCTTACACACCTCCATCCAAAAATAGATACCTCAAACCCCTCATCAGATCCCAAAAAAAATAAATACATCTATCCTCTGGAAGGTTTAGCCATCATGCTGAAGCAATGAAAGCAAGCCATGAGGCTTTGGCACATGAGTACTCTCATACAAACCCATTTTAACAATTTTATTAATGACCACAAAATAATAATTATAAAACGGGTTGTTCTGATTACGGACACTGATTGCCTGAGACCTCATTCTCCTCAGCATCATGGGTAGAGTTATGATGACAGACTTGCCACAACGTAGGCTGATTAGTTCGCTAGCTGTCTTCTTCACTGTCCATCCGGCAAGAATTTGCATCACTTGCGGCCGTAGCTGTATCCCTTATAGCCACAACCACACTACACCTCCTGTGACAAATTTGTTTGCTGTGTTTGCTTCAGTATTTGTATTGCAATATTTTTTTCACATGTATTTCACAATAAAAAAAAATTCATTTGTTCCTATGGTATATTGAAAAACAATGAGAAGCATTTCTTAAGTTTTAAAGGGTTTTATTGGAAAACACATTCAAAGAGTCAGTATTTTAAAGTGTTGACCCTTCTTCTTTGTAACCTCTGCAGTTCGCTCTGGCATGCTGGATATCAGCTTCTGGGCCAAATCCTGACTAATGGCGATTGCCTTGTTTGTGCTCGGAGTTGGTCACAATTTGTGGACTTCTGTTTGTCAACTGGGCTTCAGAGGATTGAGCATAGGTTCTTTATGGCATTAAAATTCAGGGATTTGCCAGGCTACGGATCTTAAATTTCAATATAATGATCTCTGAGCCACTTCATTTTTCACTCTTGCTTTGTGACATGGTGCTCAATCATGCTGGAAAATGCCTAGTTGTATCATTCACCTTTTCTTCAAGGGGGCTTCATCAGAGAAAATAACTTTGCACCAGTCTTCTGCTGTCCAATCCTTGTACGTCCTGCAGCATTTAATTTTGTCCCTGATGTTTTTCTTGGAGAGAAGTGGTTTCTTTGCTCCCCTTCTTGACACCAGGCTGTTTCCAAAGTCTTCACCTCACTGTGCCTTCAGATGCATTCACACCCACCTGCTGTCAATACTGAGCTAGTTCTACACAATTTCATAACTGACTCCTCAGCAGGAGACAGTCCTGGCAGTTGCTGGGCACTTTGGGACGTCCTGCAGTTGAACCGCTCTCCTTGAAGATCTGGTAAATGGCCTTTTCAGGTGCAATATTCTTTGCAGCAATTTCCTTGCATGTGAGTCAATTTTGATTCAAAGCAATAATGGCCACATGTCTTTCTTTGAAGGTAACCATTGCTAACACAAAATTCAAGAACACAAAGATTGGAAGCCCTTCTTCCCTCCTGTTATAGCAATCAGTCTGCTCTTATAATCCACTCAGAATGATAGTGATTTTACCTGCCTAGTACTCGTTCACACTTTCCAATGTGCTTATATGATTAGTGAAATGATGTTAGCTGATGTTGAAAAAAAGAAACAGTGAAATTTGGGTTTTGAAGCTTTTTTTTTTAAGTCTTTTGTAATTATTTAAAATGCATCTGATCACTCTGCACAATAATCTAGAAACAGTGTGAATCAACACCACCACAACTGAAGCAGCAAACTTTGCGAAACATAAAATATGTCACTGTCAAAACTTTTGGCCATGTCTGTAAACATTGTTGCTGTGTAAACATATTGTATACAAGAGCCTTTGGGAAGCCGATTTAAAAATCATTCAGTCTAAGCTTGTCTAAAAACAGCAGTGTTGTAGCGTGACAATCGCATATTTGTCATACTAATGTGGATTAACAGATTTTACAGGTATCTGGCAAATTACTGATCTAAAGCCAAACATCTAAAGATAGACTATTTTGTGAATATATTCTGATTTGGTTGGATAAGCTTTCTGTCACGACCATTTGCTATCATTTTGGCTAACTTTGCTATGTACTGACTTTTCCTTAAAGCACATCTCTACATGTTAAGTTTCATAGTCTTTTACTAATTAATATTTTACCAGTTAACTTTTTATTCCAAATGCAGTCTCTCTATCAGTTCAACATTCTCCAATCTCTCTCTTTCACTCTGTATGACTTTGCCTGTGTGTCCTTTCTGGTCTCCTTCATCCTCTGCGCACACCCGCCCTTTCCTGGCTCTAATTCCCTGCTCACATGTATGGCTTAGTCCAGCACTGCACTTGGAACACAGCCGAAAACGGCACAAGATTAATCCAGGCTTCCACCTACGACTGGTCAACTCCAAATACTGCAGAACCCAACCAGACAATTGCTATTGGTAGACATGTTTACAGACAATAATGGCTTCTATATTATTAAAGCCTTTTCTAGTAGATTATGATGAAATATTTATCATCTATTAATTACTAGGTTTTACTCCTGAGAATTTTACAACTTTTATGTCTGTTTGTATGTAAATGAAAACATCTTAAAACCTGCTATAATATATACAGTTCTTGTTTTTATATTCAACTTTGCTCACAGAAAAAAAGACGAGGCAATTCAGGACAGTTCTCATACAGGTATAGACAGATACATACAACACTTTCAGATAAAACACAGTTATCATCCACATACATACACATTTAAATAAGAAACAACCCAGATGAACAAAATACATAACATTTATAAAAGTGAATCCTCCTTTGTTTCACAGTAAAGAAGGGTACAGGAAATAATGATGTTAATAACGCAACAGACAGAAGCTCATCAGTGACATGACATATGAGATTTAAATTATGTTTTGCCAAAACATTTATTTGAGGGGTGGATAAGTAAGATATTTAGCGCATAGGTGTTTTGAGGGCAGCGTCTACTTCCTCTTCAGGCTGAAGTGTGTGCCACTGGGCCACAGGTCGTCTGGGATTGGCCAACATGTCTGACCAGTGTCGCAGACCAACCCCACTAGCACCAAACCCAATCCAGCACTTCCCAATTGCATCATTGCTTCCCAGTTTATCGTAGTCATAGACGGTGATCAACACCTGGATCTTCTGCAGGGTCACAGAGGAATAGAGAAAAATAGGTCAATCTGCATTTAATCCACTTCGTTCTTCGGTCCCACGTTATATTAAGTGTGTTTAAAGGATTAGTTCACTTTAAAATGAAAATTACCCCAAGCTTTACTCACCATCAAGCCATATTAGGTGTATATGACTTTCTTCTTTCTGATGAACACAATCAAAGAAATATTAATAAATATCCTGACGCATCCAAACTTTATAATGGCAGTGAACAGGGGTCACGAGTATGAGCTGAAGAAAGTGCCTCCATCCATATCCATCCATCATAAACGTGTACTCCACACGGCTCCAGGGGTTAATAAAGGCCTTCTGAAGTGAAGCAATGCGTTTGTGTAAAAAATAAAAAAAAATCCATATTTAACAAGTTATGAAGTAAATATCTAGCTTCCGCCAGCCCGCCTTTCGTATTCAAGTTACGAAGAAAGTGTATGAGTTTTACACTTTCTTTGTTCGTTGAATACGGAAGGCGGTCTGGTCGAAGCTAGATATTTTACTTCATAAGCCGTGTGGAGTACACGTTTTGGATGGATGTGGATGGAGACACTTTCTTCAGCTCATACTCATGAACTCTGTTCACTGCCATTATAAAGCTCGGATGCGTCAGGATATTTATTAATATATCTCCGACTGTGTTCTACAGAAAGAAGAAAGTCATATACACCTAGGATGGCTTGAGGGTGAGTAAAGCTTGGGCTAATTTTCATTTGAAAGTGAACTAATCCTTTAACTACTAAGTACGTTTAAATTAATAATTTGATACAATGCACTTATTGTGTACATACATGTTTTTACATTGTACTTATATTTAAAAAAAAATACATGCATGTAATTACAGCTGCAATTATTTTCTATAATTAGATCTATAGTTACACTGTTGAGCTTTCCCTTACACCTTAACTGACCCTCAAATGTACCACCCATACCACCAAACCTGTCCCTAACCTTACCCGTGTCCCACCACAATAGCAGTACAATAAGTACATTGAAACTAACAATGTTTTTTTTTTGATGCAAGTACATAATAAAGATACCTAATATATAAAGTGTGACCCATTATGTTGTGTAGACAGATGATTATACAAGTAACATTAGCGCTATAAACGTAGTGTATGTAAAGTAAAAAGATTGCATTGTATTAAAAGAACTGAAATGTAAGTCTGTAAATGTATTAGAGATGCAAGTAGTCACGTTTCAAACAGATGTTTACCTGAATCTGAGCGAAGGGGATTTCAAAGCTGAAACTTTCATTGAAGTAAGGGTTCAGTGTGTTCTGCTTAACTGTCGTCTTCTTCTTCTTGATGCGCTTTCCATTGTGTTGCAGAACCACTTTCACAAAAGGATCTAAGAGAGAAAGAGAAAGAAAAAGTAAGAGAAAATGGCATTGCACATGGATGAAGACAGAAATGCACCTTAGCACCACATTTCCACATAAATATTTAAAAGTATTGAAATCTAATTATATTAAAATAAAGGGTAACACTTTAGTATAGGGAACATATATAAACTATTAACTATGACTTTTCCCTTAATAAACTCCTAATTTACTGCTTATTAATAGTTAGTAAGTTATTTGTTTAGTTTAGGTATTGGGTAGGATTAAGAATGTAGAATATGGTCATGCAGATTAAGGCGTTAATATGTGCTTAATAAGTACTAATAAATAGCTAATATTCTAGTAATATGCATGCTAATTAGCAACTTGTTAAATGACCCTAAAATAAAGTGTTACCAAATAAAGTCACATTTGATGTGCAGAGAATAATTTCATTTTAATATCAAGTACAACACACAATGGAAATGTAATTTAATTTGAATTTGAATTCTACCGCACTCACCTGATAAACCACCCACGTCCATCTTCTTCAGGTTCTTGGCTTCCATGATACAGACGGTCAGTTTACCGGAGGTGGGCACATAGCGCAGGGAGATGCAGATATCTCCAAGCTTTTCTTGCTGTTAAGATGGAAGAAGAGCATCTTTAGCTAAAAAGCATCAAAAAACTGACTATGGCAGCAAAAGAAAAAAATGGAATAAGTCTGACGGAGTGACTTACTTCCTCTTTCTCTCCTCCAACCAGGTCTTTATATTCGTGTATGGGCTGGCCCAGGTCAATACTGTTCATGGGGATTTTGATCTCTCCAATTACATCATGTTTACCAAAGCGGTCAAAGTCAAACACCTGCAGGACCAGAGTTTGTCCTGCTAGATCATTGAAGGGGATCTGGAAACAGATATAAAAAATCATATTTGAACACTGACCTGGTACCATTTATGCAAAGAAATTGCATTTTCTTTCTTTAGAAACAAAAGTCAGTTGCACTTATTTTACAATAAAATCAAGCATAACAGATTAAAAAAAAATAAACTAACAAAAAAAATAAATGCATGATTGTAAGGACATAACTGCAATACCTTAAATATGAATGTCTCGTTGAAAACAGGACACAGGTTCTTGCGCTGGACCTTTGTTTCAAACTTTTTCTTCTTGTCTGGTAGCATATAAACTTTGACATAGGGGTCAGACGTTCCACCCAGATCCATGGCGGGAAGGTCTTGCGCTTGCAAGATACCGACAATGAGCTAAAGATTGATGAAGAAAAGGTTGTGTGTCAGGTGTTCAAAATCAAGAAGCTAGTCACACATTCTTGAAAACTGTACTTTTTGCTGATTTGTATAAAAATTAATCACTTCATCTCACAACTAGCATGCATATTAAGTACATCAATTCTTAACCAACCTGATTATCAGTGAAGTTATAGTCCAGAGTGTACTCCAACTTGCCATAATATTCTTTCTCTCCCTCGCCTTCCCCCTCTTTAGGCTGCTCCTATGGGGTTAAATATTAAGTATCGGCAGTACAAATGTAAAATACTTAAGCAAACCTTTAAGCCAAACTTTACCCATTTATTTTTTTAATATTTAAAATAAATAACAAGAACAAGATCTGAAAGAGCTTCATTCTCTCTGTAAAACGATCTTTTACCTCGCCTGTTTCTTCCTCCCCCTCCTTTTTCACCCTTCTTCGTCCACCCTTCCTCTCTCTGACTTTCTTTGCTTTCTTCTTCCCTCCTAAGCACTTCTTATAGATACAGAAAGCAAAGCAGCCAACCAAGGCTAGCACGACCACAACTATGGCACCAATAGCCCACATGGGCACTGTGCAGAAATAAACAAAGAAAGTTAAATGAAAAAAACAGAATGATGTAAAGATAATTAAATTTTTGTTAGTAAAAAAGACATAATTGAATGTATCTATTTATCCATTTAGAAAATGCAAAAAAAAATGCATAATTTCTGCTAATTTCTGAATATATAGATGGATGGGTGGATGGAGGGCTGACAGAAAAAAGACTTTGGAAAATTAGAACTTACTTTTGATCTTGTGGTCTGTTTATGGAATAGATGAAAACATGAAGGATTTACATGGAAATGGAAAATGGAGGAATTAATTTAGCACACACAGTTTAATGGGAATGTATGTTTATAATGATAAAATGACGAAATATAAATTATCCCAGATGGCACCGGACCGGATGTCAATTTAACATCAGAAAGACATTGGACAGATGTTAAATTTTAGTTGGAAATGAAAATCTGGTTGACGTCAAAAGCCAACAGTGAACAAATGTTATATTTTGTTTACTTAATACAATGAAATATCACTGTTTAATAATGTTATAATTCAACATTGTGTTAACATTAACATTATGGTGTTTAGCAGACGTTGGGTTTGGGTTAACATACCTTACAACTAAATGTTGGTATTTGACGTCAATATGATGTTGGCATGAGGTGATTCCACTACTTAAAAGCAACAAAATATCAATGTCAGCTGTCCTCAGTATTGTACATCACACTGATGTTGGCATTAGATGTTGTTCTGACATTGAATTTTGGTCACACAATGTAAACATTCAACCAAATATCTACATCTTATGATGATGGTAGCCAGCTGAGATAAGATTAAGTGTGGCATATATCTTGACATACAATTATTACTTACTAGGAAGATGGCCAAGCTCATTGAAGAACTTGTTCTTCATATTTAGGAAGTTGTGGGAGTGGTGAGATGGAGGGGGCGGAGGGGGTGGAGCAGGATTAGGCTCCTCCTCTGATTCTGCTGCCCTCCGCCCACGATGCTGCATACTGACCAATCGCATGGCTGATCAGCTAGAGACATAAAACAGACTGTCACTATCCTGAAATAACCTACATGAACTAAATGCCCCAAATCACATATATCCCCTAGATCGGTCTGGTGTCCTGTAAAGTATTCATTTAATGTCCCTCTTTTTTTTATAATGTGCTCCTTTTCATCCCATCCACCACCCCTCCTTCTGTCAAGCCCACACTATCTCTCTTTCCCTCCCCTCTTCTGTCCTCTTTGTGCCATGACTTTTGATGGAGTAAACTCCGATGCTATAGGGCTCCACATGTCCGTCATTAATCCTTCTGGAATTGTGGCATGCCAAAACACAACCATGGATGCATAATGCCCATGTGTTCAAACATTATAATGTGGTCAAAAATATTTGTCTCACACATTAACACACAATGGATATGTCTCCACCTGCCCTGCTCAGCTGACCTGACCTCGTCACTCTCAGCAGATGCATAACGAGATTAATTGCCAAAGCTAATCCAAAAATCCTTGGGTTTAAGTAAATTAGGAACAGGGCCCTCCCCTTGTCGCCTCACTTTCACATCTCGTCACCAGACCGACATATAAAAGACTTCAGACTTAAGGTAGCCACTGCTCTTTTCTGCATGTACGAATGTGTTGAGCAGCAAGGTCACGGTTGGATTAATGAGGGCAGGACTTTGTGATGACAAGCTTCCTGAAGCTTGTTTACTCGTCAGCCACATGGACTGACCACAGTGATGAAAGATGATGGACTCATGAAATTCTTTAATTTCTCTTGAAATAGCCCCAAAGCCAGATTCAGTTTAGAGATCAAAGTCCATCCCTTACATACTTGACCTTGCTGGTTCATGATGATTAAGGGACTCATTTCATTTTGCAAACACATGGTGTATATAACGCACCAATAACATGGTTAAAAAAAAAAAAGAATTTCTGAATCTTTGAATAAATTATATTTTTTTCACTCATTAAAAATATGATTTAAATTTGTTAATGAGTGAACTTCATGGAAAGTCATATACAATATGTAAATATAACATTTTTAGTAGTATATACTTAAATGAGTTTGTTGCGTAGAAGCATCATTGCTACAGTATAGCTCATGTGTGCCTCGGCGACTCCTTATGATTACTTTTATTCAAATTTGTATTACATTTTTTTTACTTAGATACAAATATTATTCATATCTATTTAGTATTTAGTAGCACAATGTTAGATAGGACAAAATCTGTTTGATTCATGAAGCATGCATTGTTTTCATATTTAGTATTCTGACATTTGCAAAGTCACTCTCTTTTGCTAAAATATATATATATATAGGCTGATAATATATTTTTAAAAGAACCTTTTAAAACTTATAGATATTTAGAATAACCTTCTAAATATTTTTTTTATAACACAACGGGTTAAACAACGCAGAGATTTCTTTTCCTTTCTTTCTTTCTTTCTTTCCTTTTTTTTTTTTTTT